>JBCJKH010051064.1:0-54270 GCA_039877255.1 Loriculus beryllinus | reverse complement strand
CCCCCCCCCCCCCCCCCCCCCCCCCCCCCCCCCCCCCCCCCCCCCCCCCACCCCCATCCAGAATAAACAGCACTACACAGCCTTTGGTGCCCTCCTCTGTGGCTGCTTCTATGGAGTTCCCACAGTCAGGTTCTGTGACTTCCACTCTTACTATGATTTGTCTTAAGTATCTTTTGACTTTAGAAATCCAGGTTATTTCTCTACAGCAAATTCTTTGGTAGAGATGGGTGAAGGGATCATTTTGTTATGGATAAAACTGATTTCTACCTTGAGGAAAGTCTCTTGTTTTCCATTTTAGTGTATGACACCACACTAAGCAGCCTCAGCAGTTCGCAGGCCCATTTCAGCACTGCGTTGGTCGCAGAAGCTTTGCTTGGTACAAAGCAGCCCTCACGGATGCCAGCAGGTGCTGGGCAGCACCATCCCAAAACACCTCAGCATCACCAGGCTGCAGATTGCTCTGCACCATGATGTCCTCAGCCTTATCTCCTGTAATGTGCCACATACCAGGAATACCAGGGGCTGATGTCAACAGGGGTTATTTCAGAGGGTCCGACACAACACAGAGATGGGGCATGGTAAGAGGCTTTTTGCTCACTCTTGGGACACGCTGGTAGAGGTGGTGAGAAAGGAGGGACCGTGTTGCTCCTCTGACTTCAGCATTTGAGTAACAGAGCTCTCCAAGGCAGCAGCGTCAAAGCAGCTTTCTTTTCTCCAAGCAGTACTTTGTGACAGCAGAGCCAGAGGGGTTTAGATTGATGAAGTGAAATTGTGTTGTAGCTAACACAAGATAGATGGGGGTTTTATGGGGTTAGGAACATGAATTCAGCAGAGAAAAGAAAACAGCAGCTGCAATGGCTGGAAGTGAAAGCAAAGGCGAGTTAGAAGCGTTTGCTTCCAGCAGAGTATGTGTGTTTGTGTGCTGGAAGAATTGATGCAGGGGAGAGCTCAGAGGTCCTGGGGTGAGCATGCGGGAATCTCTTCCAAGAGATGCACCCTCTCCAAAAGCAGTCGCAGAGCTCACGCCCATGGATGCGGAGTGGATGCTGCGCCGTGCGTTACACTGAAGGTGATGCTACCCAGGACCGTGGTGGTCCCTCCCCTCCAATGTTCAGAGCAGCCCTTCCTCGAGGGCTTTTACCCATCAAAGCCGCTGCCCTCGCACACCCTCAGCCTGAATTTCCTGCAGGTGCCATGGGACGTCCCCGGCACCAGGCTCTGAATCGATGCATGGCGGGTGCCCGGGTGCCTCTGTGGGAGCCTGCGGCAGGACCGTGCCTGCTCTCGGGGAGCTTCTCACCCACGTTTCCTGCACGAATCCTGGGTGAGAGCAGCGGCCGTGCGAGGGCACAGGGGAAGGCAGAGGCGTGGGAAGCATGACGGTGCATGGCATGGCCCATCCTGCCTTGCTCAGCAGCCGGGACCGGAGCTGTTTCATTCCCTGCCCTCCGTCTACATACACAGCCCATTGCTGGGAAAACTGCCTGTCTTTTGGGCTGAGTATCAGGCATTTTCCCCTTTCCTCGTCCCCCGGACATTGGTTACCCTTTCCTTTGCCATATGGGTTGGAAGCTGTTGGCTACATGCTTGCATGGGGTGTGCTGGCCTCATGTCTCCTGGCTTCTGACCATTCTCCTCTTCCCATACCCACAGAGTGGGAGACAATATTAAATGTTACAGCTGCTTTTCCCTGCATCCATTGTGCGGTTTTTAAGGGATGCTCTCAGTGAGCCTTGCTTTGCTCCAGCATTTAATTGTGTCCCGTGCTGGATCCCATCAGCAGCAGTCTCAGTTCAGAGCCATTAAAAACCTCTGTAAGCAGAGGAAAGGTTTTAAGACCCTATTGTGGATCTGAGACCATCTCAGGGCACAGGAGGAATTAGCAGGTGTCTGTCACAGCTTTCCTGCAGGGTCATATTCCTGGTGGTGCGAGTGCTGCTCTCCAGCTGCCCAGGAGGGGTCATTTGCACAGCAGGGCACCACACCAAGCCTGTGTCCTGTAAAGCAGAACTTAAAAGACTTGAGATAAAGGGGACACAACTGAGCTGGGCCTGTTTGGTGGAGCCTGGCAACAGTGGTTGCTGTTCACTGCATTGAACAGTGCAGCGCAGGGGTTTCTATGAAGGAAGTGTGAGAACGGCTGCGCTTTGTTCATGAGAAGGGTGAGGCATCCTATTTAAACTGAGCAAACCAACCCTTCTGCAGGGCTTCGAGAGGCTGCAAAGCACAGTGTCTGTAGCACCCTCAGAGGTACCTGCGGCTGCGATTCCTCATCTCTTTAGGGTGGCTCTGTCATTGCTTTTCTCTCTGTCTGCAGCAGGGGAAAGGCACTTGTAGCTCATTCCCACAGGCCTGCAGAGTGGAATGAGCTGGAAAAGCTCCTTAGAGAAAGGCAGAGAGCTGTGGCTGTCGGCGTGGCTGAAAGCGAAAAGGCTGAAAAAGCCTTTGGCCCACATCAGGAGGGGACCAACTGCTTGTTTTGCTGGTACTCTTGAAAAGAAACAAACAGCTGCTTTTCATTTTCCATGTCAATCAGCATCGGACTGCAGCAGGGTCAGCGATGGAGCTGCTGTCCCAGCCCGCACGATGCTGCATGGTGCTGTGCTGAGCCCCTGCCAGTGGCACAGTGATGGGAGAATATCCTGAGCACTCATTTTTGTGTTTAAACCCAACCCAAATCAGCACAAATCCAGCTTGGATTTAAAGCTGCACTACCCTTCTTAGCCATCATTTGAATTAAAGCAATCGGGCACCTATTAATTCCCATTCCCATACTGGGGCGCTGAGTTTCTACTTGCACTCACAAAGAGCCAATGCTGCGCACGCTGCAAAGGATGAATGCTACAGGCTAAAACCTTTCCTCTTCTTCTGTAGAAAAACACATCCCTGGAGCCTTCTATAAAAATACCTTTGGGGCAAAACAGGTTCTTTTGCCTTTGGACAGCATCATTCACGAAACGCTATGCCGCAAGTTTGGTCTGAAAGAAACCACACACGATTTGACTCTTTTTTATCTGCTATCAGCGGCGGAGAGCTCGGTGCGGTTACAGTTCTCATTTCTGAGAAGAGAGGATCCTATTTAATCATTGTGTCAGTTGGCACAAACACCGTGTTTGTAGTGAAACGCTAAAAAACAGCAGAGTTATCTTCCCCTCGATCGAGAGTCGTACGATAGAAGCTCTTAACGTTAAAACTCATCAGTAATGAAACGTTTGAAGGGCTCAGCTCCCCAGCTTGTTTGTTGTAGCTTAAAGAAAGGTCCGAGCTCTCATATAACAAACCCGAGATCTGTAATCCCCACCCAAGGGCATTCGTTCCTTGGCAGACTTCGCTTTGGCTCCAACATCTTATTCCTGGACTTTTTCTAGGGGGGGAGGATGACAACAACTGACTTGCTTCACCGAGCAGCACATTTCCAAATGCAGAGTGCTTGTAGGGGTTGCCTCATCGCACGTCCTTACCAGCTGCACGAGTGGAGGAGCCAAGAGTCAGTTGGAGGGAGAAAGAGGTTGTGAAGCCCGGGGAGAACGCTGTGATTCCCCATCTGACCCACACCAGAAGGGCCAGAGAATTTCACCCTCTGTTCCCTGCAGCGAGCCCATCACATCTGCTCTGAGTGCTGCAAATCTCAGAGCTATGCTGTTGCATACAGCAATATTACATCACCCACTGCTTAAACAGCTCTAGGATTGACCTGCCCTGATTCATAGTATTTTATTGGCACTGACTTGCGCTGGGGTATCGAGAGATCCCTAGCACAGGAAAGCCTCCCCCTGCTCTGCAAAGTGAAGAAGTGCCACAGAGAGCAGTCGGTCCTTGCCCTGAAGAGCTCACTTATCACTCACTTTTATAACTGCCTGGGGTTTAATCCCTTTTGGAGGACCAGCATCTGTGCAGTATACACCTTGTGCAGAAGTGTCAGTGACAGCAAGGGCTATCTCACTGGGGAGATGCTGTGAGGTTTGTTTGTGCTCAGACCACAGTTTCAAAGCTGACAGTGAGTTTGAAGAGTTGCTTTGCTGCAGAAAAGGCCATTCGAGCTCTCAGAGAGCCAATGAGAGGAGGTGCCAATGGCACTGCAGGGACAGGGGCTGTCACGTCCTTCTCCAAGCCACAGCAGCACCCTCCAGACCAGCTCCAGAGGTAAAAAGCCCATTTACGTGGGAAGCGTTGCCACAAGGCTTGGAGGCACAGGCAGGATGGAAAAGGCACGGCATCTGCATAGCATCTCGTAGCAACTACACCACAGCTGATCTAACAGCATCATAGGAGGGATGGAGTTGACTCACAACAAACCCCAATCAACCAAGAACACCCAGATGAACTCATGATAGGAGAGCTTGTGAGATTTACAGCAGTGGGGCAGTCCCGTGAGCCTTGTGCTTTGTTCTCCCACCTTTTGCCATGTATATACATACATGATATGTATACACATACATGATATGTACATATAGCTACAAGAAGGAATTTGTGGTGGTTTTTCCCCCCAAAAAATAAATTGAAACATTTAACTCCAAAAACCTGTACTATGGCTAAATAGCTTCTTTTGGCACAGATGTCTCTGTTTGTAGAGTCAAGAGCCCTTCTTCTACTGTAGCCTTTCTCCAATGCACCTCTCAGTTAAAGCCCTTGGGTTTATACACCTGTGTGTGTTTGCACATGTAAGTGTAGGTTATATGGAGATGTTCAAAATATGTGTTTTATGTATATAAAATATACATCTACATAATTTAATCAGAACGCAATGGTTTAACTATGCTTGCTCTGAAAATGAAGCGCCAATAAAAGATGAGTTACGGTGTTATATAGCTCAGTCAGGCAACTGGACCTTTGCTAACATTAACAATTGCAACACCTCGTGTTTACTGTCTGTGACAGCTCTTTATACACACGCAGAAAGTACTGAGTGAAAAGCACAAATCCCAGCCCAGCACAAGCAGCTTTTTTACTCACTGCTCACAAGGAAGGAACCAACTTTCATTTACTTGGCTCTGCACGGGATCTGGTGGGCAGTGAGAGGCCAAGGGGGATGGAGCTGTGCTTCGTGCTTGACTTCCAGGGGAGTGAGACCAGAGATATACATGGCAGGGGGTTGGAACTGGATGATCTTAAGGTCCTTTCCATCCCTAACTGCTCTATGACTTTATGTCCATGGCTGGATGGCATTTTATTGTATCCTGAAAGCTTTTCTCTCTGTGGAGCCTTTCTCCTCTCCTGTCTCTGTGTGCCAGAGAAGAAGGGAATTGAATGTCCCATTAGAGGAAATAGAGAGCTAATGCTCATATGGTTGATTTAATGCTTTGATACGATGTTGATTGAACCCAGATACGAATCCAAAAGACAAAGCCATACATCCTGAAGCATTAAAAATGCTTTATTTCACCTGTCATCCTGTACCAAAGTATTCTGAGCATCTCAGGAAGGTTTCAGCTTCTTTGAGCACGGCCATTTAGGCTGGATTGCCAAAGGGTTGTCTATAAAGACCCAGGATAAATCTATCCCACAAAAAATGAGCGCTGTGCTCTAGCCCCCAGCCTGGCCGAGCAAATATTGGTCAAAAGAAATAAGCAAAGATAAAACCCTGATCTTGGAGGTGAAGGGAGGGGATGTGTGGCCAAACACAGCTCTTGAAGTTCATCTGCAGGTGGCTTGGGTTTCAAAGCCACTTGTGCCCTTTGCTATAGAGTATGTGGCTGTCCACAGCCCCTTGAGGTTTACTGATTGACTGTTATGCTGCTGGAGCTAACAGCAGGGCTTTATATAGATTTGCTGCAGAGAGAACCGACAGCTCAGAGGACTGCAAAATAACCTGGGTGGATTCAGTTACAGCTTCGAGATGAGCAAGTGAAACAACAACAAAGGACAACAGCTTCAGCCTTTGAAATGCCAGCTTACAGCATGAAGACAGTGAAAAGTAATACTCTGTTAACTTCTTGTTTGGGACAAAAAAAGCAGAGCACTTCCTTTAATGACATATTAGCTGACAGTGGTGCTTTTATGACTCTTTCGTAGTCACTGATGAATCACTGGATGGAAGCACAGGGACAGACTGTTCCTATCTAAATGTTGCTGTCCAAGTGGTTCACCGTCACCCAAAACAAGGTGCTTCTCTTGCTCTGATTCTCTCTCATGTCATTGTCATCAGCAATTCAGCTGGTCCAGGCTCTTGCAGGGCTGATCAGCCCAAGATATCTCTGATTGATAACCCTGCAGGTTTGTGTTATCACCACAGGTGAAAGCAGCTCCATCTCCAGACCACACTCTGGGCTCTCATCGCCCTCACTGCCAGCATCACAGCTGCATCCCACCATGGCAAACCAAGTTATCTCTGGATCTTATCAGATCAGAGCATCAGATCCATTATATTCCCTGCTAATGCAGTTCATATGTTTAGACATTTCCCTTTGCAGGCACCCATTCTTTCCAAATTCTTTGCAGTTTAGAATCTATATCCTTGGGTTTGATCTTTTGCATTGAAAAGAAAATGCTTTCATTTGAAGCTTCATAGTGAGGGCTCAGTGCATCTGCCAGAGGTCCTGGCACAGCCTGCGTCCTGCAGGAGCAGTTACTTTCCAGTGAGTCTCTAAAATTGCTTATTTACTTTCACTTGTATGCCAAAAATACTTTAAAATCAGGACAGTTTTTTCCAGTTACACAATCACCAGAAATATCTTGAAGCCATGCACTTCCAGTGCGGTTCAATAGTCAATCTGAACGCAGTCAAAACAGTTTATAAGGAGCATAAAAAGTGTTCTCTCCCAGAGTTTAAGGCTTCAGAAGCACAGCTCCATGCGTCCAAGTCAACGAACCTACAAAGCAAAACCAATCCCCCCTCTTTTATAACAGCACGGGGAAAAGAGCTGGCGAACGTGAGGGCAGGCAGTCCCTGCTGCTCTTCAGCAGCTTCCTGAGTGGAATTATCGCAGCCAGCCACTTCTAGAAAGTCCTTTCATGTCTGTTCACGCAGGGTGTATTTACTGCTGCTGGCAAAACAAAGCGACAGCTGACTTCTGACAAGCCCTGAGATTTGGATATTTTTCCATTGGAGCTTTTTAATTATAGTGAATTGAGAACATTGGTGTGGGACAGGAGCTGCTCCGACCCTTTCTGATCTATTCAAAGCACTGACAAAACCTACTTTTCAGCAATCCTAGTTTAAGTATCAGATCCTGTCCCCTCCTTTGCCTTGAGGGCACAGGTAGCAATATGCAGAATGAGCTTCTAAAGATCTCAAAGTGCTTTAAGGGCTCCAGTTGTTCTCCTTACTCATGCATATTTTAAATTCCCTTTTAAGTCTCAACGGTCTGCATGGGTGTAATTCAGAGCAGGCTTGGGGCCTTGCATATTTTGCATACCGACAAGTTATGTGAGTCCAGCTACTGAACTAAAGATGATAGGAGCATTATGATGCACTTGAGGAGTAAGTGGCTGGACAAAAACAAAACTCACAACAAACCCAGAAGGGTTTGCTTCGTAATTTTAAGCCCATGGTCTCAAATGAAAGCAAGCATTGTGTCCATCAACAATGGCCAGAACAGAATCAGCCTTTCTCCAAACCTACTATAGAACCAAGGTCTTAATTTGTAGGTTTAAGTTACTGGCACTCTGTTTATATATACATATATATATATATATAACATATATATATATATAAGGCATGTAGCCTTTAAATGATATTGCAAAAGTAGAAATAGCATGATAAACCTTCAAAGCTGAAATAAAAAAGAACCTGTGTTTTAACTTAGTGTTGAGTATTTATACAGCCGGCACCGTTTAGTCCGGCATGTTTGAATGAGTGCAAGCCTGTGGTTGCAGTTGTGTATAAAAATATTGTAGCCCGCTCCTGCTTTAGGAACTAAACTTCAGTTCCCAATAGCTCCCTCTGTAATTCTCTTTCCAAATAAAAGGAAGAACTATTCCTGGCTCGTAACGGTGTATTTCTGTGGCTTCTTGAACTATAATGAAGGCAGTCTGGAATGTTAAAAATTACATACTCAGTGCCAGTTCTGAACCCAGGGTAATTTAGGCTTTGAATGTTTTGAACTTTACATTTTGAGTCTGTTATTGTACAAGCTCCTAATTAAAATGTTGCTGTAGTCCAGATCACTAATGCTTCTTGTTCAAAGATCCATTAACATCTATCTTCAAACCACTGCTTAGGGAGCGTGAGCATTTCGGTATCGAGGGCTAAGGCCATCTGCTTGGAAAATTATTTGGTTTTTATTTGGCTCCTTCTAATTGTAGAAATTCAAAGGCAACTTTGATACCCACTGGATTCCAACAGCGGAAACATCAGTTCTCTTTCTGTAAATGTTTCAGTCTTTGTCCCTACTGTAGACTAAATCCTGATGCAATTCAAGGAGTAATCTGCCAAGCTGCTCGCTGATGAATCAGGTTTGGATTTTCCCTGTGCACTGTAGAAACAATGCACATCATTGATGCTCATTATCACCCCTTGGTTTTCCCATTGGAATGCTACTAAATAAATCAGAAACATGTGACAAGCTCACTTGAGGGTTCTCAAAACGTCATCAGAACCCAACAACAGCTCTTCTTAAGATCAGCAGCACCATGGGCTCTTCTTGTTATGATCTGTAGCACAGTGTCTTCAGGCATTTATGCCCTGAAAGGTGCCTTCACATTTACATCCTGTGTACGAAGAAGTTTTCTAACAGCAGGAAGCACTTTGTCCACCCTGAGCCTGTATAATGTACAATTACACAGCTATTTTTCTATTTGCATTTACTTATTATTGTACCATAATAACAATTTGCAGTGTAGCACCCATGGGATTCTTATGCAACAACTTCCATGGGCTGTGAACGGCTCTTAAGAGTTTAGAGAAACCTCTGGGCATCTCTAAGCAAGAACAGTCCTTCCCTATCTTAAACCCCAAGTCCACAGCCAGGCAGCCAAAAGGTCCATTGAAAACTAGTGGACCTCATTAGTGTCTGCCTGTGTTGCCTGTGGAGGCTTCAGCCCTTGACTTGTATCACCCTACCCCTTGATACTTTATACCCAGAAAAGCAAGCACCCTGATACATCAATCCAAAAGAGCTTTCTCCATGCCAGCCACACGCTGTTATGCACAGTGCATCTCCTAACGTGACACGGTATTCTGCACCACACCTTATTTTAGCTACGAATATTGTTTTTCAGGTGTAAGTAAAAGGAGGCGTTGTTATTTCCACATAATCGAGGCAAAAAACCAAAAAAACAACAACAAAAAAAAAAAACAGTTTCACTTTCTTTGAAGCTTTTTATCTCCCTACAACTGGATTTGAATCTCTGACTTCATCACCACAACCCCAGAGCCATAACCACAAGGCCACATGGTCCCAGAGCTGTTTTTGGAGGTGGCAGTGATGTGAGTTATTTTAGAAGCTGCTAGCTATAAATTTCAGTTATATTTGAAGGAGGGTAAGCCAGCTTTGAAAGCCCTTGCTGAGCCTGTCCTTCAGTACCTAGTGGGCAATTACTGAGGCCACTGGCAAGAGCTCCAATGGCAGAGTGGCCTGCAGTTGCTACCATAAACCACCGAGTACAAACAAACAGCCATTGTGAACAACAGTCCAACTAATTGTCCTTGGTGGCATCACGATCCCAAGCCGGGCTGTGACGCAGAAAGTCAATCTGCCCAAAGTCAGGGGTTCATTACAGCGAGCTCCAAATAGCATCCAAACAAGTCAATTTTAGACCACTTGATAAACGCAACCCAAACCACCTTGACTCTCTTTTAAAAGGCTTCACCCTGACCCTTCGGTTCACGCTGCGTTTTGGCACTCTGGGTTTCCTGTCTGAAAATAAAGGCACATCTGCTGCTGCACACCGCCTGTTCCATAAACCAGGCGGATGAACGCGATGGGCAATGCTAGGGACTACAAATCTCCCATCTGCAAAATGAGGATCACTTGCCAGAATGATACACTGCATTGCAAGGACTTGCTTGCCAAGACTCATGCAAAGGAGGGTGTCCCTGGCACAGCCAAAGCCCAAAAGTTGGGAGTATGCTATTAGATAAGCAACTAATGAACAGCAGAATGAGTGGCTGAAAGCTACAAGAGGTGGGATTCAGCTCTTTCACAGCTCGAAACTGTTTGCCTTTTTCCTTACTCATAATTTTCAGCTGCAAAAGTTAACCACATCTGTGTGAAATGCAGATAACTTTGGGTGTGAAATGATTTTGATCGGAGTAAGGGTCATCTGAGAGATGGTGGGAGTCACTCATTCAAGGTTGTGCCTGATACACACAGTTCCCAGTTGAGTACTTTGGTGTCAGCGGTGGAGTGATGCTGAGTGCTGTAGAACAGACGTTCATTTTGCTCTTCCTCATGATAAAGATGACCTCTCACACAACAACCAAGCTCCAAGGGAAAGGCAGAGGACACAAGTGCTGCTGCCATACAAAACCAACAGAGATGGTCAACCTTAAAAACAGAATCCATATTTGTTTCGATCTGCAAGGCAGAACCCAGCAGTTCAGAAGAGACTGAAGGGCTGAAGAGAATCCTTTAAGGAAGAAAAAGAAAACAGGAGGACATTCCATAGAGCTGTATTGCTGGAATAGTATTAACTCCAATTGCTGTCTAAGAACTGGCCACATCAGCCCAGGGTGGGATGAATCCTGTTTCACTCTCTCCTTTAAGAGCAAAGCGTTATAGTTCCTTAGCCACATGTTCAAGCTGTGAATGATTAAAATTGGAGGGGGGACACACAATAAACACACCTCCTGCTCCAGTGAACCTGCTCCTGAAGACCGTGCTTGTCCCTCCACTGTCTGAGATCAATGCAGGGGCTAGAGAGGCCAGGTAGATATTACAGATGCCTCTTATTCATGCCCAAGGCAGTAAATGAGCCTGAAGGCACCACTGACGCAAAGATGGGATTACAGGAAATGCTCTTAGAAAATCAGAGAATCACACAAGTATAATTCCAGAGTTATCATCTATGATTCCATTATTCCTGACGGACATGAGAAATCACTGCACGGTAAGATCTATTAGAATACTGTAAAACATCAACTCAGGAAAAAAATAGCAGTCTCAGCATCAAAGGTCACATCTATTCTGATACTTGAAAGCATTTTTGGAAGCAGGAGTCCCTTTGGAATTGCAGTGGAAAGTCTGCAAGACAAAACGAAGCACAAAGGACTAATGCTACGCGTAAAGCGGCTGGGTAAAGGCACCACCAAGGTGCCACTGACCTCTTCTGTTGTCTCTTAGGAGCTCAGTTGTGCCCGTTATAACTCTTATTTAATAGTTGAGGAATGGCAGCGTTTAGAGACTTGTGCTCAGTGCTGGACACAGGCCTTTTACTGAAGCACTCACAACAGCCATTTTGTCCTGGTTTCCAGGAAGGAAAAGGTTGCTCCTGGAGCCTAAGAAAACTGTCCTGAAAATCTCAAAGGAAAAAGAAGGATAAAAAAATTACATAAATAAAACACAAACAAACAAGGAAAACATTTCACTAAACCCCATCTTTGGAAAAACATAGGAATATTTTTCCATCCCGAGAAATCACTATAAATAACGCTCGAACTATTAAAAGGGTGAGCGCAGAAAAAGGCTATTTACATAGGAGCGTTTTGTGCTGTTTCAGTCTAATTTGTCACCGATGTAGGAGCCTCATACGTTAGCTGGAGGAAATCCAGAGCTTTCAAAGGTTTTCTGTCAGGGCTTGAAAAGTTGCCAGGTTTTTTAATGGAGCCGAGCAGTCTCAGGCCTGTTGTTCTCAGAGATTTTGTGAGCCAGGGCCGCATGTTAGCAGGAAACAGAGCCAAGTGGGCTTCCTGAGTGTCTGAGAGAGGAAACACTGTAATAAGCATGGAGGCTGTGGTTAAAAATAACTCTGGTATATAAAGGCTGCAAAGGATCCCCTCTCGCTCATACGCGCCGCTGCCTCTTGGCTGGCTGCTTCGCGCTGATTTCATGTGAATGGGACGCTTTGCCATCCCCTCCGAGCAGGTGGTTTTGAAGCAGGAGAAGGCAGAAAACAGCCCCGCGAAGCAATCGAGCACGAGATCGCTCTGATTTGGGGGGTTTTCAGGCTTTATTTCGAGAGCGTTGTCAGGCTGCGGACGCAGCGTTTCGGTATTTCACTTCAGGCTGAAGTTAATGTTGAAAAGTCACTGGGTTTGCTGTGATACGAAACTGAGAAAAAGGGAACAGGGTGCATCGGGCAAGCCCTTGAGCAACAGGAGAAAGGGCCCCTTGCATTGTCACCACCGGGCCCAGCGTGGCTTGGATCACTTCTGCTATAGGAGATTTAATCCCACCCTGTGCCCCCCCGCTCCCCAGCCTTGCCAAGTAGAGGAGCTTAATGTGGCAACCACCAGCTGAAGGGAATGGCCACCAGCAATCAGCGTTCTGCAGTCCCCATGCGCTGGTTTCTCACCAAGCAGAAGACTGCCTGCTTCTCCTCGCTGAATTCATTTGGCATAGGATTAGACCCATCTCTTTTCTTCCAAAGGCAGTGATTTTCCTTGCAAATGTGGGGTAAAAAACACTGGTTATTTGGCAAATCAAGGCACCCTTTTCCCTGCTGTAACCTGACACTAACATCCACACTAAACTCCATTCTGAACACTTCTTTGTAGCCCACATAATGCTGTAATTGGCAAAACACATTCTTCCCAGGCTCATATTTTTATTGCAAACATTTATTTGGCACTTTATGTGGCAAATGAAAAGAAAATTTCACAACTCATTCTACAAAGTTGCATTGTGTTCGGCCTTCCCTTGAAAAAGCATTTTATTGCTCAAGAATAGCTGTAACCGTTCAAGGGATTTCAACAGTGTTATTCTCTCAAACTATAATTGCTGTATATACTAGAGCACCAACTATTAATAAGTGTGATCAGCATCAACCCTGATGACTTGCACTTAATTCGACCTACAGCTTATTGCCAGCACTAAGTGTGACATTCCTTGAAGGCATATCAAGCGGAACAATTTGGAGTATATTTTCAGGTGAAAACATAAATTGCAGGTTTGTTTCTGAATGGAAAGCTTTTTCTACAAGACACAAAGCACTGTTCCTAAGCTCAGGAATTTAAATCAATAAATACCCTAAAAGGCAGGCATTAATAGCTCAAGAAAACCAAAAGTGGTCACAATGGATATGGAAAAAGTCTGTCCCAAAATATCCCACTTGAAGTTTTGAAGCTTAATCATGATGCTATAACTAATTGTGATCATGGCAAAAAATGTATACTTTTCTGAATACTTCAGTGATCTAAGTCTGAAAAGGACTTCACAGGCCAGGAAGACAAATGAGATCAGCTGCTCTATACATCCAGCCTGTCATGCAGAGATGCCTGTCTTCCTCTCGCTGGCTAATTCACTAAGCTCTGATTCATACTTCCATGTATTCAAACAGGGAAAGTCATTCCAGGCAGCGAGCAATACCAATTAACAGTGTCACAGTTAATGAAATGCTTGCTCCAGTATTTCCCATTACTCAACTGCAGGACATATGACTAATAAATAATACAGGTGCAGTACAAAGAAGGTATTTTATAAATGAGAGCTAAACCCCACGTGTTCATCATGTTAAACAAGGCTTTCCACCCTCCCCCCTATATGAACTTCTACTCTGTATATTGGGAGAATAAACCTCCACCTAACAGATAAAACCGTGACCTATAGAGGTGTTCTGCCCATCAAGGAGGGAAAAAACCCCAAAGCCTTCCTCTCTTCTAAGTAATTCTCTTCTTGTGGCTGGTTTTAAGCTTTGTCCGGTCTTCCCTCCCCTATTAAAACCTGTGAACTTCAAAGTGACAACAAAACCTGCTGTAAAGACCATCTGCTATCTGTTGTGCTGACTCAGACTGCAACAGGGCTCACAAGATAGAAAGGGAGAGAAGTGCATCTGAGGAGTTCTCTGAGCTTCCCTCAAATGCAGTTTCCCTGCATTAATGAAATGCCAAACACAGACCTCACTTGTAAAGCCAGTCAGCTTTGCAGGTCTTACAGCATTACCCATTGTCCTGAGTGGACATAGGAGATAAGAGATACTTTACTTTTTCTCCTGGCATCTCCGAGCAATTAGCTAAGCCCCCTCCTAAATGCAGACTAGGAAAGACGTGACTCGTGTGAAATCTCAGCATCCCACTCGCTGTATTCCAGGATTAAATGAGTTTCACCTTATTGGGCTGCTGATTTCATGGAGGTTATTCCATGTTCATTAACAGTCATTTTTCTGAATGAAACCCCATAGGCACTTTCTGGCTGATGCTCCTATTGTTCCACACCCTTGTTGCCTGTTTCTTCACTAGGTGTTTGCTTCTGTCACAAAGAGCATTTGGCAACAACCGAAAGCTCTTCGTCATAAGCAGTGACTGATATTTGAAGCCGTTTCACTGATAGGATTAAACGTGCTTTCAAAGCTGTGGTCTTACTTCACAGTTCTGCAAAAGGAAAAGAAAAGCTCTCTCAAATGTGTTTTTAATTGACAGCTGAAAGGGACATCTGCAATCCAGCATGTGTGCATGCAGCACACGCAGCAGTAAAAGCTGGCAGAAACACAGCTCCATACCTAATCAAAGCTGGTAATTAAAAAACTGGCATAAATTGGTTAGGTTTGAACAGTCCCCAAATGAAAAATGACAAAAAATCCCTTCACAGCTGAACACTCCCATTCTGCACACAGCAGATTCAAATAACAATATGTAATTACCTTGATTAAATTCATTAAACAGCTGATTTTCTTCCATGATTTACTGAGCCATTTACGTACTTCTGTGACAGGAACAGTATTTTCTTGCATATTTCTGAGAAAAGTCTTCTTTATGTAATTTGACTTATTTATTGGAATGGAATTTCAGCTTATTTTCCCTTTGCATCGATGGAAGGCTGCCAAGCAAAAGCGTGCGGTGGCTGAAAGTATCAGCACTTGAGTTTTGCTCGTCTTGGTGAACGAAGTTACTCAGGCTTTCACTAAAATGGATTCAGATTGCCATAGCAGTGAATGGAAATGACAGCACCTTCAATAATGGTGCTGAAAAAGCAGAAGTGCTGAAAAATATTTCTGTTCTCTCTTTGGGAAAAAAGCCAGATGCTGCGTTCAGATCAGACAATAATGATGTTGAAACACTTTCCATTCCAGTAACTAAGGAGGATGTTAAAACAACTGCTGCTCATCTCAAACAACATGAAGTTGCCAGGTCTGGGTAACTTGTAAGTGAGTGTTTCAAAACACCCCAGCAGCTAAGAACCTATCCAGATGGTTGAAGTTTATTAGCAATCAATTCAGGACCAGTGGGGAAGCCCCAGGTGACTTGAAGAATGTTAATGTTATGTCAATAGGGTAAACAGACTGACCCAGATACACCTCTCAGCTCTATAGAAACCTGGGCAAGAGACTGGAAGAACTTGATACTTAAAAAGAGGCAGAAATAAAGATGGTTTAGTTAATGGCAATGGTGATATAAATAAGGCAGCAGTGATGATTGAACAAGCAAATCTCTGTAAGGACTTGCCTCAGTACACTATGGTTTTCACAGTAAGAAATGAGAACATGACAAATCAGTATAATGTGCACACGCAAACCAGTCCAAGCACAAGCTGATGCATCCTGAAATCTAATTTAATCTTTTATCGAGCAGGTTTATTAGTTCATGATCTGGTTTTATCATCGCTTCCCATTCAATGTTGTTAACAATGACCTGGAAGAAAACAGAAACTGCTGCTGATAAAGTCCTGGATGACAAAGATCGAGGAAGTGCAGCATAGTTTAAAGAACATGCCATTGTTAAAGCATTATTAGAACTGCACTATCCAGGCAGAGACAAACACCACATGGCCACACAGGCAAGCTTAAGGCCATACTTCCAGGAATGAAAAATGCAAGCAGCTCTGCATTCTGGCATGGACAAACCCAGGTTCCTACTTAGGCCCACAGGTAAAAGAAACTGGGGCAGCAACATTGCTCTGCTGGAGAGGGCAAGCGTCGATGCCTCTTTTTGTGGTACCATCCTGCAGTCTTTGCCTTCCATTGTGCAGCCTTAACGAAGCTGCCTTCCTCCTGGCTGTTCCAAACATCCCATGATGCTTCCCAGCGCTGCTCCGTGGCCCCACCAGACTTCCCAGGGCTCCTTCCACCTTCCACTCTCCCCTCATGCTCCATGTGTTCTGCTTTAAATTAAACCTAGCCCAAAATCCCTGAGCCAGCACGATGTGCAGACCCTGTACATGTGGTTGTGGTGCTCTTGACTGGGAAGCGGAGATGTGATGGAGAGCTGGGGGTGAGGAGGGCTCGGTGGAACACTTACTCATGGGGGAGCTTTAGTGCAATACCATGATTGAAAACCTTGGCTAAGCAGGCGTGAGTCCTATTTGTCTGCTGCTCCACGTTTCCAGCGCTCAAACCTCAAGAACGGCTGCAAATATTCACAGAGTTCCGAGGAGAATCACCAAAAATACTAAAGGAAAATATCTCCTAAAAGCTTCATGAGCCCCTTCAAGTTCAGCTGATCAAAGAGATGGTTCACCTCGGTCTTGAAGTCCCTGAATGGGAACCAACACCAGTCACGCAAAAAAGCTCCTTTAGCAAATTCATTCATGATGTTACTTACTTTAACCAGATAAAAGGTTGAAAGGACGAAATCCCTCTCCCTGAAATAAGACCCTCCCTCAAATGAAGCCTCTCAAAAAGCCACCCAAACTGCCTATTTCATTTTATGTGGTTGTTTACATGGTTTTACCAGCTTCCTTGAGAGCAGCCTCTAAAAAGAACCAAGAATCTGCAGTTTGAATTAGGGAAAAAGAGAAGAAAAGGGTGCAGTCAACAGAACTACGGCGATTCGAGAGGCAGGGAGGGAAGTGCTCTGATAACGCTCGGCTCATTTAAATACGAAGTGGATGACGGTGTTTATTAGCACCGTGATTTCCAGCAGCGGGACTTGGAGCGCTCGTTCCCGGCTCGTTTACGCTGCTGTCATTACGTTTGCTGTAGGTGCAAGGACTTTCTGAGAACAACCCCATGAGCGAAGAGCTTTCTGTTTCTTTGGTTCCATCATGACTCACGGGGCTCCAGCAGCCGGGTGACGGGGGCACTGTCACCAGCCCAGCATCCCACCGAGCTCATCGCACAGCCCCAGCTTTCACCCTGCTGTTGCTATAGGGAATCCTGATCCCAGCCCCTCAGAAAGGTTCTCTGGGTGGAAAAGCAGCCGAGATCAGCAGCAACACCTGGAAAACTCAACTTAGGCGCAGGAATGGCTGAGCCTGTGTTTACGTTGGCTGGGAGACAACGCACACATCGCTTTGTCCTCCTCTACCCACAGCAGATTAACAAACACGTTCTAATCTCACACTCTACCCATTTATACACCAGCGGCATCGCTCCTGAGCTCTGCTGCCCTAAGTCAGAGCAGTGCCAGGGGCTTGGGTTTAGAGCTGAAAAGAAGCGTTGCATACAGCAATAAAAAAGAGCCAGCAAATGTCAGCAGAGTTATCACGGAGCAAGTGGAAGGTCATGGCAAAGTCGTACTCGATTTATGCAGAACTAGTGACTCACAACACAAATAAACCCTTGCATTTGCCTCCCCAGGTTCAGTGTAGCTGCAGGTTCTCAGCTTCACCGCTTTGCTTGAAAACAAACAGGAACGAAAGGCAGTGACTTTATTACTTTGGCTTCCATCCTCAGTACCCGCTAAACGCTTCCTTGATGCACAGAAAAAACAGAGTTAGGTGACAGCCAGCGTGGGGCTATAACCAAATGTCCTTCCAGTGCCTACAGCATCTGAATGGAGCTTCCCAGTGAAACCTCCACGTCCAGTTGTATATCCTAGAAACAAAATATTTTGCTCTAGCTGTTGCTGAAATCACAAGCACATAAACTGACACAGACATTCAGGGTGTGTTATCAAGGGAACATTCGCATTCATTCTGAATTCATCAGAGTATATTTTCTTGGCTGACTCACAGCACCATATATACGTATCGTACACTTACTGACATTTTATTAGAGGAAAAGAGTTTACATTGAAAGATTACACAAGTGTGACATTACAGAGCTATGAGTCACCCATCTTTGTGTACTGCGTTACCATGCATTCAGTGTATTGATTCTGCTCCAGTCACAGAAGTTTGGCTGCTTCTCCTGGCCATCCTGTGAACTCTGAGAATGAAAAGTATAGAAAGTTAAACACGAGGTGCGCGTTGGGCTAAAACATGGGCAGCTTTTGAGGAGATCATTTGCTCAGCCTAGCAACCGGGCTTGCCCGAGGTGGCAGCGTACAGCCCCGAGCCTGTTCTAGTGAACACACTCAAAAGGCTTCTGAGAACCAGGTTCCATCAAGGGCCGTCGCTCTTTCCCCCCATGGGGCACACAGAGCATAAAAGTCAGAGGTGTTCTCCTCTGCTCTTCTGATCCCCAGCTCACTTAGAAATCCTTTTAGAAGTGATTGCAAAGGGAATATGGAGGAGGTAAGGGGCAAGCACGGCTCTTTCTGTGCACAGGCTCTCAAGAATCAGTCTCTTTCCTGGGATAGATCATAACTTTCCTCTCCTTTAAGTATTGCCTCTTCTGCTCTTGGCTTCTGGGTGCCTGCCAGGCAGCCGTGGTCCTCACAAACAGGAGCTTGGGGCATGTGGTCAAAAATGATCAAAGAACAGCTCCTTCAGAGGGGGCATCTGAGCTAGAGGCCAAGGTAAGGGAGGAGAAGTCTTCCCTTCTGAAAAACCCAGCCCAGGACCATCAAGTGTCTATGAGCAGAGTTGATCCCAGAAGCAACTTGTGTTATTTATCTCATAATGCCATAGGGAAACGTTGATTTTGGCAATCTTTGTGCGGCAAATGGAAACTCTGCTCGAGACCTGAACTTCCATTAAATACAAGTTTCCAGTGGTGACCGTACAACAGTGGTACCGAGATGGGTCTGAGACTTTTGGGTGACCAGAGCCAGAGGCCTCCATCACCTCCCATGCATTTACCCATGCAGAGCGGGGCATCAACCTCCTTTGCTGTGCTTTTTCCACCTTCTGCTCCCACCCTTGTTTTGTGGTCCTCTCACACCTCATCCCTGGGGCATGTGGTAGGACCAGACCCCTCATTCATGGTATCCCCATGGCAGGGACCCCTCAGTGTGCCCCATCCCACAGCAGGTCCCTCCAGTGTCTCCCAGTCCCCTCACGTCAGAGGGGATCCCTCAGTGCCCCCGAGGCCGGGACCCCCTCATCATGACCCCCCTCTGTATCCCGGGGGGCAGGGACCCCTCCGTGTCCCCCCCCCCCCCAGCAGCAGCAGCCCGAGGGGGGGGGTCTCCCCTGCTAAGGGGAGGGCAGCCCGGGGGCCCCGCCGGCCGTGCCGGTGCCAGCCCCGCTCCGCTCCCTCCCCGCTCGGGCTGGGGCCGCCGTCGCCGCGTCCTTTTATACCGGCTAAATTTAGGCTGCGCCCGAGCCGCTGCCTCCCGCCCGCCCCGTTCCGGACGCGTTTCGTCCGCTCCCTGCAATTGGCTTGAGGGCGCCCGCGCCCTCGTTATAAGGTGGGGAGGGCGGCTCTCCCCGCCGCGCCGCGCCGCTCGCCGTCCCGCCCGGCCGCACCATGGCGCTCAGCGACACCATCCTGCCCTCCTTCGCCACCTTCGCCACCTTCGCCAGCCCCTGCCGAGAGAAAACCCTCCACGAAGTGAGTCTCGGCCCCGTCCCGCAGCCCCGCTCCTCCGCTCCGCCGGCTGGGCAGCGCTGCCGCTGCCCCGCTTCTTCCTGATCCCCCACCCCCCCCAACACTTCTAACGCTACCTCTAACCCTGTCCCTTCTCTTTCTTCCCCCCCAGAGATGGAAGTGCGACCAGGAGGCCAAGACCCCCGCCGGCACCTGGGGCGGCCTCTCCCCTCGCAAAGAGGATGAAGATCTCAACAACGTGCTGGATTTTATCCTTTCCATGGGCAGCGACGGCTACGGCCAAGGAGCGCCCGGTGGGGACTATCCCCCTGCGCAAGGGGACGGCGGCGGCTTTTACCAGACAAACCCGTCCCCGGGATGCTACAGTGCCCTGGAGCAGGGCAGCCCCCCGCCCTACAGCGCCGGCATGGTGCCGGAGATGATCCACTCCGAGATGGACTCCAACTACTGCCCTCCTGGCAATGTCCACGGGCGGTTCTTTGTGACCCCCACCTTCGGGGGCCCGCAGTTCGTTGAGAACATTAAGCCTGAACCTGACATGGACAATTATGGACCGGTCTTGGGTCTGGTGCCCCAGGCTTGCCCGAAGATCAAGCAGGAGGGCAACGCCACCTGCATGATGGCCTATGAGCAGCCCCGGGTGGCCAGCTCCCCCCAGATCCCTGGGGCAGAGACACCTCCATTGAGCCCTGACGATCTCATGGTGAATGACTGCCACACGCAGATGATGTGCTCCTCGTCCGTATCCTTCCAGCAGAGCTACCACCAGGCTTCCAGCTTCCACCACCAGCAGACCCACCTCCAGTACCAGAACACCTCCCAGTTTGGCCTTTTTGAGGACAGCCTGCCCTTACAGCCCTCTGCTCCCAGGGGCATGCTCACCCCTCCTTCCTCCCCGCTGGAGCTGCTGGACTCCAAACCCAAAAGGGGACGTCGGTCCTGGCCACGGAAGAGAACGGCTACTCACACGTGCACCTATGCGGGTTGTGGGAAGACCTACACCAAGAGCTCGCACCTGAAGGCCCACCTCAGGACGCACACAGGTAAATCCAGCTGGTGCCTTCATGGGGAGATGGGATGTGCTGCTTGCCGGGTGCGGTAGCTGCCTGTAGAGAACAGTTTGCAGGCTGAGCTTTAACCCTGTAATTCTCTTGAGGAGTATTCATGGTTGATCTGTGACAGGTGCTCAGATCTACAATGTCTGGGTGTTTTCCTATGCGTGTATAGATCAAAGCGATGCTCAGCTTTGTCAAAGCAGTTTTACTGCAGGTACAGCTTAGTGAAGGAGCTGCCGGAGCAGCTTAAAAGCACTTGGCTCTTCCTGTAGAAGGGCTTGGTAGGGAATAAAGGGATACGCTGAGCTCAACTGGGAAGGTTGCCCGGCGCGCGATGCTGCCCGTCCGTGGGAGTGCCGCGCTGAGTCACGCTCTCTGTGCTCTCTCCACCAGGTGAAAAGCCCTACCACTGCAACTGGGAAGGCTGCGGCTGGAAGTTCGCCCGCTCCGACGAGCTCACCCGTCACTACCGCAAGCACACCGGGCACCGGCCCTTCCAGTGCCACCTCTGCGACAGGGCCTTTTCCAGGTCAGACCACCTGGCTTTGCACATGAAGCGGCACATGTAGCCCTTAGGGACTCTGACCCGCCAACAGCGGACGTTGTTTAACTGCTCAGGTGCAGAAGTGTGGGAAGCCTGTAGCTGGTACTACGTAGGGAGGCACCGAGGCGCTAGCGATGGGAGCCGAGGAGGGTTTGACACAAGGAGACTGAGCCGGTCATCTCCTGCAGAGAACGTGGTGTGACTGTATCAGTGAACCTGCCCGTTGCGGCCAGGAGAACAGGGGTTATTTATGCAGCTTCTGTGAAGGGTGAACTCCATAAGACTCTGTGCAGAAGAAGCTGTAAATAAGTTTTTTCCCCAATCCTAACTGCCCCGTCCTAAGCTTTACGAGACAATGTTTGTATGGAAACTGCCTGAAGTTGACCCTAGAAGAGATTAAATGAATGTTACTGTAGCTAACGATGTTATTTTAGATCTCAGTTGAAGGCATGGCTAAGAGAACACTCCTATTGTTAGACTGTTTGTTTCACAGGTGCAATAATATTCTTGTTTGCCATGATCTACACTAGAAGTACAGGGCTTGATGTCTTGTAAGAAAATAACCTATTTTACTGTAATTTTTTTATATATTGTAAATAATTTTATACAATGAGAAATATTGTATATGTAAATAGAAGACAAATGGGTATTTTGCCTATTTCTGTTTTTATAAAAACGTAATTTTTCAATGTTTGAAAACATTTCATCTTTTTAATAAAATCGGTTTTTCAGTGCTGTGATTTTTATTCTCCTTTGGGGTCTCCCTGCCTTCCCAACAACCACCGGGGTATGCTCTAAATGACCAGCAACTGCAAGAAGATGCTCCCAAATCAGAGCAATTCTAAGCTAGATAAGAGAGCACGTACTTGGTTCTTAGTGGTAAACAGGACCCAGTACGGAGTTCTATCAACAACTGAAACAGCAAAGTGGGTCTTATTCAGACTATACTTCCTAAAAATGGTTAAGTAAGCAACACTGTAATTTCAGTCTCATTTCTAGTTTATGCTAGACTATTTTAATAGCATCCTTAATGTTTTCCAGATGCAGTTACAGTTTTGCCAGCAGTGTGTGGGTTTTTACTATAAATTTAAACACTGCATTTTTGTAATTATGGAGGCTTATTTTAAGGCATTCTTGTACATAAATTATCCTTGTTCTCAAGAGCTCACTGCAGAATTCCAATAGAACAGGAGTGGAATTTACACTTAAATTCACAACGCAGGTACAAATACCTTCATAACTCACTCCCCCAAGCAAATTCCCTGTCATAATTCGTATTCCCACCTAAGATTTCTAGAGCTAAGGAAGAGATTCACTATTTTGGAGGAAAGGAATTCAGATTCTGAAAGCTGATTTGCAGTCACATGGATGCTGCAATAAAGACCTGCCACAAGTCAACCTGAGCCCCCAGAAAGCCCTTCCACAGCTGTAAATGAGATCAGAAGTCCAAATAGGGCATCTATGCAATAACTCTGATGAGGAGCCTCTGGTTTACAGCTACAGTTCAGTGCTGAACCTGGATACTTGTGCGGATTCAGCTGAATAATGGATCATTTTTCCATCTGGATACCTGCAGCTTGATTTTCATCAAGATTGTGATGTTTTTCTGTCTTTAGAAGTTAGAATACACACGAATGAAATCAACAGGAATACATTTAAAGTGACTACAAATATAGCTCTTCTTCTCTGAAAGCAAAGTCTGCAGTTGTTCATGTGGAACAGATGTATTTTGGGCTTCTAATCATTGACATGGAAGAATGAGTTCCACATTTCACTTTTATAGCTCTTTCAAAGTGAAATATAAGGGAGATTTAACATTTCTTCATTAAAAACAAAACTCATTTATTTGCTAGAAAAGAACATAAATTGCACAATCTTCCAGAAAGTGAGGATGACTTAAAGATGTTCTAAACTTAGCACATGCATTGTTGCAACAGCTCTAGGTATTTCCTTCTCTTTCCCCATAGCCAAAGATCTTCTTATTTCAGCATGTCCTTTGGTGTTTATAACTCTAAGAACACAGTTGTTGAAAGTTAAGGCTTACCTTTACCTGCCTTTCCCTTGCTCTTTCTGAGGAGCTGGGAATGGGTTTCATCATTCCCAGGTTTCATTAGTACAGTGCAATCTGAAACTGTTCCCTCTTTTGTAAGGCAGTGAAAAAGACAGGGAGGTTGGACACAGCCACCCCTGGGTACGCAGCCCATGTGTGGCTCAGGAAGGGCTCCAGACACAGCTCTCCAGCAGTGGAGGGGAGCAGGGAAGCATCACAACCTGCTCATCCAGCTCTGCTCGGCCCCAGCCATCGCTCTGGCTCCTGCAGAGGCTGCTGGCCCTTTGCTCCGAGTACTTGGGTATCCTCCCACATCACAAGAGTGGAAGGCAGCTACAGCCAGTGAACCAGCTCGAAGCATCGGTGATTCCTGCAGGCAGAGATCAGTGTTACTGCATTCACCGACCCCAAAACCCCCCTTGTGTGGCTCCTCTGTAGCACGCACCAGAGTGGGTGCTCCTCCTCCAGTACCTTTCCATAGGAACATCCGAGCTTCCCTTTGCTCTAGGGACTGGTCTAGCTGGAAGGGTCCCAACCTCTGCTCCTGTTCACCAGAAGGTCTTCAGGTAAGACATTTGTTATCTGTATGAGCCTATCTTACCAAACAACACTCAGTGATGAACAGTAGAGATAGATAGATACACTCTGCTCTGTGGTGTTTGCTACATCAAGATGAGCAGGTTGTGTCCTCTGAGCTTTTAGATTTGTTGCGACTCATCTGAAAATAGGGCAAATCCCCCCCATATAACAATATATGGATATAAAAGTCCCCATATAAATATAACCCCCTCATAAAATATAAAAATGTAAAAAAAAACCATATAAAATGTCTAAATATAAAAAATCCATATAAAAATAGAGAAATACAAGCCTTTAAAAATGGGCAGGGACAGGGAGGAGAGAACACTAATAAAAGTTCATGACCAGCTTGATTTCGATTGTTTAAAGGAGGGCATGTTTGGTAACTTCTGTGTGGTCTTTACAGGAAACTGCAGGTTCTTGAATCTTGAGATAATCTTGTAACAGAAAGAGATGCTGATCTCATTCTTCTCACATTCTGAGTAATTGGCAACTCTTTTTTTCTTTTTTTAATGAATTGCTTTAAATTAGTGCATCCAAAGATGCATGGGTGTGATTCCACCAATCTCCCAAACCAGCAGGAAATCACTCCTCTAATCATAGACCATCAGGTCATCATCTTTTACCTTTGTTGTCATTAACACAAAAGACCCAGAACCCCATCTGCCTCCCAGGGAAGCCCCCAGGGATCTGCATCTATCCTGGATTTGATTGTGACACACTAAGGAAAGGGAAAAAACGAAGCTGTACTTAAAACCTGATGGGAGGAAACGCAGAGTCCCTTGTAAACAAGATTTTCATACGTATTCTCATAAGATACCACAGTGATGGGCTCACTCGACTTGCAAGATAGATTGGCAGATTAGATGGAGCGCGTTAAGTACGGAACCGAGCAAATCCTGCACGATGTTCCTAGTGAAAGTATGAGCCAATGTGTCTCAACTCGAGCCACCATCCAAAGGGGTTACTGTTGGAAGTCAGCTCATTCCACACTGGGGTTCGGAGCGCTGGGTTTCACTACACTCAAAACGGTTTTTCTCTCACCTGCTGACTTCAGAGGAGTCAGTTAAATCTTCCTGCATGGGAAGTCCTCTGCAGAAAACACCGTAACACAGAGGCTGCTGCTGCTGAAACAGCACCCAGAGCACAACTGGGTCCTGCCACCCTGCTGCGGTCGCTCGGTCACCTTCCAGCTCTCAGCACCCTGCAGAGCAGCACAGCACCACGGCAGCAGCCTGCGAGCGAGCGGGCAGGGCGCTTTCAAATCCCCTTTTCTTAGCCCGAAAGCAGAAGGCTGGGCTAGGAACCCTCTGGCTTTGCTGGAAGTTCATTTTCGAGCTGCAGTTTCCCAGAGGATCACAGCTGGGGGAGCTGAAGTTTTCATCTTGGCCAAAGCTGCCCTCGAGTAGGGATGGGGGATTGCAGCCTGTGCGAGCCCTTGGTTACTCGCAGCCGCTTTCAAGCTGCCTGGAAACATGGAGTGGTTCTAAACACTGGTCCTCCGTCCACGAGAAGTGCCAAAAAAAGTCTGCCCATTCTTCAAATTACAGGATTGTGCGGTTCTGTGGTTTTCTGTGCTAGAAGCTCTGTGGTTTCTGAAGCTATTTTGTGCACCTATAACACAGAGTAGCTGTTAGGCTTTTCTTAAATTGAATTTTCGGAGCCAGAATCCCAAGCTCTAGCAATTTCTTTCGCTATATTTAAATAAAACAACTACAACAAAGTCATGTAGCCATCACCATGGTAACCAGCACTGTTGGGGGAAAACAGAAAGAGGAAAATTCAATCCAAACACTGTGTAATTTAACAAGGAGAAAGCTATCCCCATTGCTAACATCTGAAATGTACCTGGTGGCATCTACAAACCTTACCCATCCCTGCGTATCCTTGAGGTGGCCACACTCAGCTGGGTCTGTAACGGGTCCCACCTGCCAAGGACTCATCCTGTGTGCTACAATGGAGAGGTTGGAGCTCCTGAAACTTGCTGGCACTGCAGTAACCCCTCTCTGCCATGAAGATCCAGGCTTTAGCCACCGCTCTGTTTAGAAATGTGCTTCCCATACATTTGGAGGAGAAGGAATAGGTTTTCAAGCCAAATCCAGCAATCTAAAGCACGTAGCCATACACAATTCACAGGCCCTGGAGGTAACTGGCTCAACTTACTGATTCCCAGAGACTCCTTAAAAGCTCCATCCTATTTGATCCCAAACAACCACTTCCCCATCACTTAGGCTGAGATTGGGAATCGCTTCTGCAGTGGAACAATACTCTAAACTTAAAAGTGTGCAGAGGAGACAGGGATTTTTCCTGAACAACAAAGGCAGAGATTAAGCTTGATTTAATGTTTTGAGGTCTGACTTTTCAGCCACAATTATTTGATCTTCCAGTATTTTATGTAGACACAAAAAATGAGTCATATGCAACGCTTAATGTAAGGAAGATGAATTCACTTTTACTAAAACCACCTTTCCAAGCACAAGGAGAGCAGGAGCAACAAGGTTTTCATTTACTCTTTAACCACAGTTAGCCTTAGTTACCTGCTTATTTACCTGCTTCAATTATAACTCCTTGGAGCAAATCAAAAGTATTCTGCCCTTTATAGTAAGCATAAATTCAGCAATACAGAAATTGCAGATGAACTTACCTGTTACAGGTTTATAATTAGATACAAGATCCCTTTAAATCACTTTTCCTTTGGCTTCTCACACTTCTTACAGCTCTGAGCATTCCCGGAGTTTTGAGCTAGCATTATGTCATCAGGAAATATCTGGAATATCACACAGAACAGCCCTGTGACTTTCAATGTATTAGGTGAGAAGCTATTGAGCCCGAGGCTTAAACAAATCACCAAACAATCCTCAAATCCCAACAACCCCTGTCTTTACTCTGGGTTTTGATATATTAATGACTTTATATGACAAGCACTTGCAAAATAAAGGATACAGGATGCCTGGGTGCCCTTCCTGCAGGTGAAAGGGATGGGCAGAGAGCACAAAGGGCTTTGTTCTTCTGTACAGTTTCCTTTCTGAAGAGCTGTGATTGAGAACGTTTATGGAAGGTTAAACAGCAGAAGTGTGTCTGCAGCTGGCAAAGAGCATCATGAGGCTTCATCAGTAAGGAAGGTGATAGGATTTGCAAGTGCTGCTGTATCAGCACCAATAAACAGCTTTAATTGTGGCCATTACATGAAAAGAAATGCTAACCAGGCAGGAGGTGAAAGATGTGCAGTGACTAAACTGATGGTCATGTACAGCAGACGGGAGATTCAGCAGTTTTCTCCCAGTAGTGCCTTCCTAAGAAAACCATGACTCCAGTTTCAGTGGTAGGGATGGCAGGAAGGGATCCGCGAGCTCAGACTTGCACAACGCAAGTTGGCTTTGGGTCATATTTAGGCAATCAACGAATGCTACATTTGTTTTTTGAGGTTTAACAGCTGAGCTTGTAGTTTTGAGTTCCTTCATGTTCAAATTTCCACTTGCAGAACTTTCTTCTTGAGCAGGATGTCTACGTTCTCCTTCCCTTCCCCATGAAGAGCCTCCTGGCCTCGATGTAGAGGGAGTCCTTTTAGAGTAAGCACGGACAGTGCAGATGAGCCAAGCATTTGTGACAGTGGAGGGATGAATGTTGTGTATGTCAGACTCCAAAACCTTGAGCGGGACCAAACCCTGGATCTGCAGCCCCCTGTTTTGCAAGGGAAGGAGAGCGTTACATGATGGGAGAAGCTGGGGAGGAAGTTGTGCCTGTCCATGCCACACCACAGTCAACTCCTGGCTTCAAAATGTCAGCGTACTAAAAATATTGCTGGAGAGCAATTTCAAGAGAAACCTGCCTTGGCAATTGGTTGTTACCCATGCCAACGTGTGCAGAGGCAGAGTAAATAAACAGATGGGAGAATAATGACTCAAAGTGAATGATGTCCAATGGGATGATAGTGAGGTGTGTTTTTCCAGCGAGCAGCAAGGGTTTGTCTCTGGTGATCTCCCTAACCCCTCCCAGGATAAATCGCCGGGATGTTTAGCATTGCGGCACACAAATTGTTTTGGAAAGGGTGCGGCATTGGATTTTCTGACTGGTCTGCACAGCCTAAATGTGGCTGGGATGAGGAAGAAGGGGAAGGACAGAAGGGAAAACAGCGCGCGGAGGCTACCGGCCAGAAGGAAAAGAGATCTTAACACAGGGAAACAAGCAGTTGGTCACAGCAAGATTCACCAGTCTGAGACAAAAGCAAAGGAAAGAAAGATTGCGAAAGTCTCCGAGCTCCAAAAAGTAACTTTTCATTTATTATATTAAACAATAACATTTCTCTTATTAAACAATAAACACATGAGATAGGTTAAAAGTAAAATACCTTTCAGTTTGTTACGATATTTGAAAGAAAAATATAGCTACAATAATGTACATACTTGGAGAGATTAGTCAAATTTAGGTCAGCATCGCAGTTTCCACTTTGTGTTTCCACCTTTTTTAGGTCAGACTAAAGAACGTCACATTACAAGGGACACCAGCAGAGCACTCTCTAATTGTAACAGAAGGAACCATAGTCACTAGGAGTTTTCCTTTTGAAGTTAAAGGGGAAGGCAGAAGTTGAAAAAATGAAGTTCCATTTTATAACAAATTAGCCTTTATTTATAAAACTTTAAAGTAAAAAGAGTAACTGATAAAACAGGTGTGTCAATGAAGAATAGTTAACATATTTCCTCTAAAAATAAATCTTCTATGATTCCACCATACTCCAAGCAAAATTCCTTTCCTAAGGTGATTGTTGTGAAGGCTACAGAGATGCAACAGTTGACACACAACAGAAACTCTGCTGTTCCATCAGTGTGGAAAGGTATTTGAATTAGATCGTCATTAGCTCAGATCAATTCACTTTAACAGAGTTCCAACTCTGAATGTGGATTAAACAGAAACGAAATTCCTGAGAGGGAGGAATAAAATGCAGGAAGAGGGAGAAATCAAACTCTTACGTGAGGGAAAGCAAGAATCCTACTTGGACCAAAATCCCTTGGGCCTCGGTTCTACAGAATAAATACTCTTCTCAATGGAGAAACACTAAAGAAGAAATAGTAACCCAAAAAGGATTATAAGAAGAATCAAGAAAAGTGCAGTATCTTTGAGCATTAAGATGACAAAAGGAATTTCTACAAAATTTCTGACAACAGATTTCACAGGCAGGAATTAAAAAAGGAAAAGAAAAGGTTATGCAGCAGGACACAGCTTGGAATTTCCTACGCTTGGAAAGCACAGCACATGAAACTAAGTAAGAGTAAGGACTGATGATCCGCACAGGGCAGAAATTTCATAAGGAAAAACTTGCCAATATAAAAATACCTCATAGAGCATTACTGTTGAAGCACTGCTTTATGAGCATCTGCTTTTATTGCAGAATGACTGGTATGTTTTACAACAAGCCTATCTGAATATAACGCAGGGAAACCACTCGAGGCCAAATGTGAACATACTGGTCTATAAAGGCTAGTGTGGGGTAATTCAATACCTGTGTCCTACATGCAAGTTTTGCATGCGGAGGTTCAATGTGAATCATTGTCCGTCTTTCCTGTTTTAACTGTTGTGCCTCGGCGCTGTGTGCAATTCATGGTTTTCCATGAGTCATTCCAGCAGTGACGGTACTCTGTATAAAACACACATGTGCCACTATAAAAGCCTACTAAACTCATAGTGATTGCTCAATGTACCACAGAGTCTAATAATTTATTCGAGCAGAATCACCTCCATTCTTTCCTCAAAGCCAAGAATGCAATGGATAGTTGTTCCTCCTGAAGTAAAAGCTTAGGTGGAAAAGGAGGAAAACAAGAGCTGAAATCCAGATGACAATTACCTGCAACCTGTATAACTAGAATGAAGCAAGGAAAACATGTTTCCCACCTCAGTGTGTGACTGTTCGGGGTGTATGGGGCTATGGGAATAGCTCCTTAAAAACGGTTTTTTAGAAAAGGGGGAAAAGAGAGAGAAAAGTGAAACCAAAAGCAAATGTAGGAGAAAAACCATTGCCTCAGCCTAGGGAAAAAAGAAAAGCTGACATGACCATCCCACGCAAAAAGATCAGAAATGAAGCCTTTTCAAAAAGACACTTTAAAATCTCAAAAAAAATGGGAAATCACATCCAGTGCAGATGATACTGACCTTCTGCCAGGTTTCTCTCTATGCTTGGCACAGCTCCTGAACACAGTTTCTCATGCCAGTGAAAGTAATCATGAAACAAACTCGTCAGAAGTAGTCATTTTGCCTTTTTTCTTTCTTTCTTTCTTTCTTTCACCAGAACTTTGAAATTCTAAGACCCAAGATCTAATCTGCCTTCCTGTAAAAATTCCATTTCTGTATCCACCTCTGCTTACAGAATACATACATACACACAAGTTTTAATATATAGAATATATATGCATATTCTACATATTCATTGTATATACACATCTTATGTACAGCACAAGTAACTCTACACTAGACATAGTATGTGGACGTATATAGTATATACACACACTATTATTATATTATACAATACACTATATATATATATGTACACACATAGACACAAATAATATGGATCTCAATGTACACTGTATATGCATTGTGTATACTCACATTTTCTTTATCTTGCACTGTACATATTTTCTCTGCCCAAATGGCAATAGGCCTATTTGTGCTTTAAATTTCACTGTTCTGGAGGAAGATGATGATAAACGTCTTGCGTTAAAAGTTTTGTCTTAGAAGAACAAGTGCAGGTTTTATACAAAGCACTGAGTTACAAGCATAAGGGAAGAAGATGGGTAATACTCCTTTTTGCATGGAAAACTGTATTAAATAGAATGGGGAGAAATCACAGCTAAGTTTTCTTCTACTGCAGTGTCTAAAATTTGGAATCAAGAGTGTTTCAGTAAACCTAAGGTTACTAAATCTAACACACTGTGTACAGAGAACACGTTCTGTCCTTGTTCATTTGCTTGATCTTCTATTACTGTCCAAGCAAACACGAAGAATGAGTCAATAAGGAAATAGGAAAATAAGTAATTAGTTCTAACACTATATGGAATGCTAGGTTAATTCACATTTCTGGCTTCCTGCTGAACAGCTTGAAAACACTGACTCACTGCCTTAGAAGCATTATAAATTACAGTATTTCAGAGCACTGACAAAGTAGCAGAAAGTCTTGTTATGGTACATAACTCAGAAGATGAATCAAGCTATTGAGCTCATCCACCCTGTCCCACTGGAGTGACCTCATCCAAGCAGTAGTCCAAAAGTGATTTTCCTTTCTAAAAAGGCACTCCATGTGAATGGGGGTTTATTGTAGCAGAAGAGACACCACAAAGACTTAGGCCCAAATGAAAAGGGAAAGGAGAACCTTACACATGGATACAGTCTGATTAACTTCACTGAGAAGCCTGCACCCATTCCATGTGGAAAATTGCTCATTCATAGCAAGAGTTTTATCTCATGTTAACTATAGACAGGCCCAAGTTTGGTCTGAGAGACTTCAAGTCCTATACACCAACAGAAAAGAGAAGTTGTTGACATTTTTGTATGTTTGATCATTTAATCTAACATAGTTTGGAGAAAAATTACAACAGGAAGGGATTTCAAATCAGGTTCTGTGAAATCAGAAATACCTTCTACTGCATTTCACAGGTGTCATTAACAAGAGAGAATTCAAACGCTTTATGTGGTTGGGTTTAATACTAGAATGCATCTTCTCCCTTTCTGAGGGGAATTAATGATTCACATTATTTGTAATATCATTGCACACAAAGCAAACAGGGAATTGTGACTCCTAAAACTGCATTTTGAGAAACAAGGGTTCAGTTTTGTCAGGTACATTGCTGCATACATGAATGGATGGATGTGCACATGTGTGTATGCACACACACACTCACCCATACGCCTACTCACTAACATCTGGGATGACAAATGCCACATCAGAGCTGAAAACTACTAAGAAGATTAAAATGAATCTAATCAGATTCTTATCTCTAAGGAAAGCATCCAAAATAAGGCCATTACAACAGAATGGGGAAAGACTGTTTTCATTCAGTGAACAGGCACTATCATTGTAGTATGAAAAATGAAAGGAAGCAAGGACATAAGAACAGAACTGCATTAAAGATGATGAAGGAATACCACATTTTCATTTTAAGGGCTGCATCAATAAAACCACAGAATGTTAAGCTTTGGATTCCTACAGAGCCAAGGACAGGAAAGACTTGCCTACTCTATTTAAAAATAAGAGTCCAAGGCAAGGGTAACTGAAGTTTTTGAGTTCCTGTCATCAGAAAAGGCATTTTTAGTAAGTAAATAATTCACAGACTTATCTTAAGGACATGACATGTAAAACACATTCTGTGTTATCCTTACCAGGTGGAAGTATTAAGTTCTACAGGTACATATAAAATCTGTTCCTACTTGGACTTACTTCTGCAAGCTGTGTTTTAAAGCCAATCCAGTCCACCAGTACTTCTGTAACTTAGGTATGAATGTGTATTTGGCAAATAAAATCTGTTTCAACTTGGCCTTACTTCAGCTAAATGATATTTGATCTGCAACCCCATATTATAAGATAGGTGGAAATAGAGAAACAGAGGTAGGGACTGTCTCACACACTCAGGTACCACAAATCATACGGTCTATGTTCTGGTGGTTGGAGCATAAGAAAGTAAAACGAGTTGCAGGGATGAACAGTGCTCAAACTTGGTAAGTTCTCCATTGCTTGGGTTTAAATGAAAGCAGCCCTCAAACTTGTATCACAATCTCACTTGCTTACGAGATAAAGCAAGATTTTAACTAATGATTTAATTGCCAGATTCTTTGTCCAATTCATAACTGAATTAACTCCCTCTCTTACAAAATCACACATAATTATTACAACTTAATGCAAACTAATGTTTAAATTAGAAGAACTTCTCATTGATAGGAATTCATAACATTTTACACAGTTCACTATGTCTGTATCCATCAGATATAAATGGCCAGATCCTTTTGTAAAAGCTGCATCTCCTGGATAAAAAGGGACCATCTAACAATGAATTTATGCTGAAGACTTAGACATAGATGATGCAGATGACGTACTGATTAACCTACCAGGAACTGTTAAATAAATGTAACAAGTGAAAGTTAATTCTATAAATATGATAATTTTGTGACATTTTCTTTGAAATTCACACTGCAGCCCCAGAGCCCCGGTGGAATTCAGGTAATATAAAGCCAGATTCACAAGCTGCAGGTCACTATATGCAACATCGTCTTCCAGATAAGGAAACTTTGCTTTCAGTATCTTAGGATCATACGTTACATTTCTTACAAGCAGCAAGTTTTATCTAGAACATATAATACAGCTTATACAGTGTTTCCTGCATATTATGCACTCGAAAAGCCACACAGAGCCCAGTTTGACGTAACCAGCCAGTCTCGTTTAGAACTGAAGGTGACTAGAATTATTTTTACAACATAAACCAAGAATTTAGTATTTTTATAAAAGCCACGTTTAAAGGTTTCACTTGGACAGGGTGGAGCCAAAGAGCCGCTACTTAAGAGTTTGGCATATCAGCCTTACTGAGTGCAATAGCCAACTCAAGGTCTTCTTGTTCTTGTCTCCGCAATCGAGCTAGTCTTTCTTGCTCTGCTTTTTCACTCTCACGCTTTGCCCACGCCAGCTGCTGTTCTTCATTTCCAAACTAAAAAACGAAAATGGGAAACAAATTAATGAAGTTACCAAAAAGCTAGAAGAAATTACGTGAAAAATACAACGAATCAGACTTATTAAATATATGACTCAAGTATACCAAGCTGTCTTAGGGTAGCTCTTCTGAATTAAGATAAAAATGCACTCACTGATTTCCTCATTTCATCCTTTAATTTATTTCCTTAATTTCTTCCTCCTCCCACAGGAAACTAACCCATCTGGGCTGCATGTCCCTGCATCCATATCTCAGCTGTGTATGAAAATGGCCAGGGACTGGAGCCAAACAAAAGCCCCACAAACACAAAAAAAAAAGCAAGTTAGTGGTTTGGGAGCAGAGCAGCCTACATTAATTTTTAAGAATAGTAAATAGTTGGTAAAACCAAGAGTTATTTACTCTTGTGCAACTCCTCTGCAGAGAGTTTTCTCGCAGTGTTTCCTCTGAGGGTGATGGGTTTTAATAATGACTCTGGAGACTGCTGATTTGTGGGAAGTTTCATCACCAACTCAAAAGTTACAACAAGTGCTTCTCTTACTGGACATAAAATCCATGCAGGGCTTTTTCCAGCAAGAAATAACGCAAGAGAATCAAATGTACTTCAGCAGAAAACACCAAGGAAACAGAATATATTTTAACACGCAGCTTCTAAGCCTGTTTGAGCTGCCCCAAACGCATCAGTGCACTGCAGCGAAACTATCCTGAAGTTACATTTCAGGATTTACCACTGAAGTATGCGAAAAAGTTTGCTTGGTTGAATTTTTGCATACAAAAATGACAATAATGTCTTGAAATCAACAATTTCAAACTCAAATATAATCCATGACTGTTTAATTTTAGCAGTGGCTGAAGAGGGTGACGGGCATAGAAACGTTTGCAGCTGCATGCAAATGCTCGCATTACAGCCCACTTCTAACATTTGCTTTGGTCTATCTTTTCTTGAACTGGTCGGGAAAACATGTTATTTGGGGTTTTCTGGGGGGGAATGAGAAAACCATGGAATTTATAGGTTCAGCTGCAGCTGGATGTAAACTGCACAAATTTTCCTGCAGGCCACAACACAGTAGCTCTAGAATGCACCCGTTCACTACCTGACTGGGCAACACCTTCCCCAACAAGCTTCAAACACACAGTGCTACAGCTATGCCTAGCTACACCTACACTATGTGATGAGCCCAGCCCTGCCTTTTCCACTCTGCACTGGATCTGTAGTTTGTATTTTTAAATAAATGCACCTATCTGAATATTTTTCAACCCAAGTCCAATTCTTCTTTACTCGTAATTTACATTCTGCTTTATCTACGTGCTTCGGGATGCTCCCAATTCCTCAGTTTATTTCTCTTATTATGAAAGAAAAGGGGAAAAAAAAGGTATTTTAAAATTACTTTAAAGAATACTTCTGCTTTCATCAACATCAAAACTTAGAAGAGGATCTTTGCATCCAACACTACTGAAATATAATAGAAGTGCCACGCGTTTTACTGTATTTGACTTTTAAAGTGATTTAAATCATGTCAGCTGACAGGTGAGATTTAAAAGCTCCCGAAGATTTTAAATAGATTAATTTTGCTCAAGATACAGTACAGGCAAACTCAAATGGAAAAAGGGCTTCTCTGCTCATTCCAGTAATTCAAAAAGATCACATTAGCTGGGATGGAGAATAACAGTTACTCTTTCTGAAATACAATCAGCTTTGGTCAAACCCTCTGTTGAGAAAACAGTCTTGCTTATATAGCTTCCATCTTAAGATAAATCTTCCAAAGCTTATGAAAGCCCCAATTGTGACTTGCTTATTGTATATTTTTTGTGGTTAAAAGTGCTGAGTAAAAAAGGCAAAATATGTGATTCATCGGCAACAAATCTGGACGTGCCTTGTTACAAATGGTTTGCAGAAAGGCATAAAGGAAACTTTTCAGGAGCATAACTCTGACCATTAGATAGTGAAATACCCAACAGTGCCTATAAAAAGGCAATGTAACCGAATTACAAGTCATTTCATACAATAACAATTGGTTTGCATATATCCAAGCTTTAAGAAGTCTGTAAATACATCTCATATAACTGTCATTTCACTGAAATCTCCTTTTTTTCTTTCTTTGGAAGTTCAGTTAGACCCAAGGCACAGAGCAGACTGCAGAGAAACTGATCAAATACACAAAAGCTGCACTGACTCGTGTGTACTAAATCACCCACTTATATTAAAGGAGAAAATTAAGTTTAGTTCTAAGCGCTCTGTTTCTGTTGGCAGGAAGATTGCTTTTCTTGTTGTTCTGTAAACTGAAGCTGGAACCTAGAAACACCTGAAATATGAGCTACCAAAAGGCTTTGTTTTTTAACAAAGAGCTGTATTTAATGCCATAAGAACATACTTCAACTGTGGGGGCATGAATTTGCCAGAGTCTCAGAAAAAAAGCACCAGATTTTCTAGAGTGCTACTCGAAGCAAGTGAAGGCTCTCACGTTACTTCTGTGCTACAGTGAAGAATTTAAAGCAAAAAAATCAAACCTACGCGATTCTCTGATTCTGTTCTCAGATTCCATGGCCTCAACCTTTATGTCAAAAATCTTCTGTAAGTCAAATCGCTCTGAATTCCCATTATGAACAAAGTTCCCCAAATGTCAGGCAAACAGCAGCGCAATATTCTTGCTGATTACAAGGTAACTGGTACAATTAAGGCTTCGTACAGAAGGATTAGAATTATCAAGTGTAGCAACATAACTGTGTTACAAGCAAGCAAATAAAACCCCCAACAAACTGCAAAGAATAGGGATCAAGTCCCCAGTCAAATTCATGTAATGAAGTGCCACTTAACAGGTAATTCTAAGTGGCTACTGCTCAAGATCTCATTTTTCCTATTTTACCCTTATCCTCTAAAGTTAATCTCATCTCCTGAAAACCTGATGGCACAGCAAATTTCACACTAGAGCACCCACTGGGATGGGGATCAGTGATTTTGGTTAATCATTTAATGCAATCAGCCACTGTAAGCCACACTTTTAACTTAAGAAATGCAGTCTGTAAAGGCAGCCAACAAGAGCTGGGTAACAGTCATTCCACTCCATTACTTGTCTTTCACTGAAGGAAGAAATTAGATGTTCAAGAAATTTCAGATAGAGCAAGTTTTGCGTCTTATTTTTATTAAGAATGTCACCATTTTGTATACAATCACAGAATTTAACTGTGCAAATTCAACAGGCTAGTACTAACTGTGGTAAAGCATACAGAGTATTTTGAACTTTTACGTTTTCAGTATAGATAAATTAAAGCACTGAGGTCAGCTAAAAGTATGCACAGATGACCTCGTCTAACAATATCAAATAGGAAAGTGATAACACATTTACTATTAACTAATAACTGAGGGGGGTGGAACCATTAAAAATAAGCAACCTGAAAGATTCAGCTTGAAGACCTCCACTTGTTGAACACTGAACTATGCTCATCAGAGTTAAGTAACAGATTACATTGGCAATTTTAGTGCATGGCAATGTGACAGAACAAAAATACATAAAAGGAGGAAGAAGGCTGAGGCTGTGGATGGCACAGATTTCTAGCTACTCATGGAAGCAGTAAGAACCACACTACTACTACATTTACAGTGATTTCCAATTCAATAATGTACCTGCCAGCACTGAAAACAAAGCCTGATGTTTGTTAATGAATGGGTACTTGGCTTTGCTTTCAAACCTTCTCACAGTGTCTTTTAGAATACAGGACAGATGTTTCTGTATTGGTTCCTCCAAACAATCTTGTTTTCTTTCTCTTAACAAGGGCTTTTCTACAATATCAGTAATGGGAACAAAATCCAACAGCTAACTTTTCAATCTCTGTCTCGGATATGTATCATTATGACCACATTCCATCATATACAGCAAACATTGTGACAGGATTGTCGGAACTTTTTTCACAGACAATTACAAATACTTTCATGGAATCTTTCCCTTTCAGGATTTGCTTCCCAGGATATGGTGAAATCACTATAGAAATGTTTTCAACAACTGGTTGTGAACCTTTACATCATTGGCTCCCAAAACTCAAGTTTACAAAATAGCCTCCATGCAACAAAAACAATACACAGATTCTGCTACAAAGAATTTGTGAGTAAAGGCACACTGTACTAAAATAATTTAAATGCAAGTAAACCCTTTAAAATTTAGTATGAAACTTCTTGGTTTTTATTGAAATAAAGCCTTTTTATTACAGAAATATTAATACAAAAACAATGAGGACAGCATGAAGGTACTAAAAGACAGAAGCCAGTGAACAGTAGGTTTGCAGGTAAACCAAAACCCCAATAGATTGCTGCAAGCAGAGCAGAAAGTGGTTTGCTCAGAGACAATGAACTTAACTTACAGAGCTGAAGTCTGCAAACCCCAAGGAAGAGTCTTTAGAAGTTTTACTTGAAGAGGAGGGAGCAAATGGATCTTTTCCACTAAATGGGTCCCCAAACCCCTTTTTACTTTGAAACGGGTCACTGCTGTCAGCCCCAAATGGCTGGAATGGATCATGGGGCTTGGGAAAATCTGAAGACCCAAGGTGGCTTACAGGAGTACTTTTACCTGGAAAGTTTAGGAAAAAAAACAAACAAAAGGAGAAAAAGAGAAGTTACTTACCATGGCCAATGCAAGCCCTTAAATAGGAAAATGTGCTGATACAATTTAGCACCATCCATCCTTCCTGGGACGGTTTAAATTTTAAGCAAATATAATGGTACTCATTTCTCAATGCAAATCGTCTCAAACAGTTGTTTTATTTAAATTGATGTATTATCTTACTTATACATACTGTAGTATTAATACCTTTGATATTTTAAATTATAAAACCCAATATAAAGCCATTTGGTCAGAAGAATTTGACAAGTATGACTTCAGGTCATTTTCCAGGATTGGAGATACTTCAAGTTTAAATTTGGGATTATATAAAGACAAAATACTTAAAAACACAGACCACTAGAGATAAATAATTAATCATGTTAACTAGAATTAAACAGTAACTTATCTATGACTTTACAGAACACATCCTGGAACCGGTTTATCCTTCTTCCACCATACGTACAAGGGAAAAGAGACTGATTTAAAAAATCACCTTTTTGTGGGGTGCTTGCTGTACAACTCACCTTTTGCAGGTGATTGCTTGTTCTTATATTCCACCCCAACAACAAATGAAATCACAGGAACGATCACATATGCTCATAAATAATGGCTGTGTATTTTGTTGGTTACAAATAGAAACTCAGTGGTTAATCTTTAATTCCCCTTGCAAACAGTACTTTTTTTGTTAGGTCAAATAACCAAACAGATATACATGGACATTTGCCTTTTCCAATTAAAACAACCCCAAACAAGCAATCAAAGAAGATTACACCTGACAAGTACACAATCTAGCCTCCAGGGAAAATACTCCTGAACCCTCCTGATTATAGTGTGTACTTAATAAATGATAAAGAAAAACCTAGAAACACTTTAAAAGAAACAAATATTTACAATTTCCTGTATAATAACCTGAGTTACATACATTAATTGAATTAATAAGGCTGTATTTTTTTAAAAGTTCAATTATTTGAACTGTAACTTAATAGGAATCTCGTAATTTACTCACATCAGGATACACATACTAAGAGTGCACAGAGAAATGGGGAGTTGAACCCCCCTATTTCAGAGCGTGGACTTGGCATGTCTAAGACATAGCCTGATAGCTTTTAAGAAGGTACTTTTGTAGTTGCTCATGAACTTTCTATATTTGACTGAATCTCTGGAAATCCTAATTTGCCAAAGAGAAATAAGAATCAGAAAACCTGCACTAAACAAATAACCTCCCCAGCAGCCGGCCTTCACCTGCCATTAAATCACAGCTCCCGTCCCAGGGAACATCTTCCCTGGCACTTGGCTTGCTGAACACACATCTCTCTTGTCATCAGCAGGCTCCTCACCCTGCTGGTGACACCTCCCTTAAGGGTTAGTGCACAGTGTGCAGGGGCTCAAACTCCTCAAGCTCAGCCAGGCACAGATTTACAGGGGTGCAGAAGGAATCAGACTCTTATCTCATTTGTGCAGTGCTAAAGACAGACCCAGGCTCCTGATGCAATGCAGTAACCACAGCAGGCACTGTGCTTCAGGAAAGATGTGAAGCGAGTACAGCTGACCAAGCAGGCAGAGGGAGATGCAGAAAAGACACAAACAGTAAGAGATATAACTGGATTTGTTCAGTCTTAAAGAGTATTCGAGGAGAACCTGGTCATATTCCTGTAGGCAAGTCTTCCATTAAGAGAAAGACTAATGGATTTAGATTTTAGCAAGAGACATTTACATTAGACATTCTGTAACATTTTAAAAGGTTAAGAATACTCAAGACTGCCTAGGGAACTTGTTGCATTCCATCATCATGTCCAGGAGGTTCTAGAAATCACACTGGTTTAGCTGCCTTGAAGCTGAAGGATAAATGAGATCCCTTAAAAGTTCACTCCAGTACTATTTTTCACGGTTTAGTACGTGCTCCATTCTGGGTATCAGATGTGGCAAAGATCTATGGATATACCCATGTTAGCAACCACATGTGGGACTTCTAAAGACAGCAGATCAGACCAGGGATTTGTCTGTGATGGAAGGAAGTAACAAAACATAAAGGAAATACCAACAGCACTTGCTCTGCCCACAAGCATGGACCCTTCTTCAACTGAGTTTCAAACTGCCTTTCCTATCAACAGAGGCCACATTTTGTTCTCTGACAGTGTTGCTTTTACATCCTGCCATCACCATAGCCTCCAGGAGATCTCACCTTTCATCACTGCTAGGCACTGTCAGGGAACTAAGCAAACCTGGTAAGGGATGAGTAACTCCGTGTTCTTTATGTAATTCTCCAGATAAAAAGAGCAACTTAGTTAAACTTATTTTAAAAACAAAGAGAACTGGAGTATCTGCATTTATCAAGGCAACACAAGAGTCCTCTACATTTTCATCCTTCCACTACTGCCAGTTACTATAAGCAAATTCCCCTAGTCTCGTTCTCCATACATTGCACCAAACAAATTTTGACTGATAGAGGCAAAACCAACCCATTTTAAGCTGCTTTTTTCTTAGGTTAAATCTGCTGCTGGTGAAACCACTTTGTGGAACTGGTGACTGTTAACACAAACCTAAGGTTTGCAACGTATTTGCTCAGCAAACCTGTTTTTTTCTAGGTGGCCTGTTTAATGTTTTTGCACAAAGCCCCTAGTGGTTTCAGGACGCACACAGAGCATCAGGGTTTCTCCTGCTTCATCTTCACACAGATCACAAAGAAGACCTTCGCTGGAGAGGAAATGTCACCACAAATCATAGAGTTTCTGCTAACACTGTTGAAAATTTTCCTTTCACATCCCAAATGCCATTTTCTTCATTTTTTCCGATGTTAAAGAATAGAAGAGGGTTATAATTTTATTATTATTTGGAAAAAGTGAAATATAAAAATCAGGTTTCCTTTTTGCAGAGCAATTTTCAGGGCTATGCTCCATGCTGAATACACCAATCCTGGCACTCATGACAGCGTCCTCAAGGAGCCCTCTTCCACTACACTCTCAGGTTGCTTACAGTTTGTTTTATCCTGCTACACTCTGCAAACACAGGTTTGAGGCCTGGCAGAAGTTTGTTTGGTTCGGTCAGATGTTCAAATTTACTTAGTTATTAGCCACAAATTAGTACCAATGACACCAGAATGATCTTTCTGACATCACTGAGGGGTTACAGCCAGTGCGAATCTCCCAGTGAAGTAAGTGGATACTGAAGTACACAGAGGCATATTCCTATGTCTAGAATGGGTATTTCAGACTCTATAATGCAAAGCAAAAATACCCAAAACACATTAAAAGTGAAGGACATCGGTAAAATTGTAACAATGCAAAATATACTCTTAGCAGTTGCTGAGACTGCATTAAACTTATATTCACTGGAAGATGTTCCATTTTTACGTGCTGATGCTCATCGTTTTGGAGGCATGGCAGTATGAAAGTGCAAGCGAACAGTTGTAACCCTTACTTATTTGATTTTTCTACTAATAGTTTCAGGGGAAAAAAGCGCAGAAAAAAGCAAAACAGGTCCTATTCTGAAACCACAGCAGTTTCAGCAGTTACCCAAGTGGTGCACCCAAACCACACCGAGGACTCACTTCAGCAAAAAGAGATGATGTACAAAATGGTTTACCACAGCAAATGCTGTTACTTGAGAGTGAACTCCACCCATGTGAGGGGTTTATCTAATTTCATACCCCACAGCAAAAACTTTAGGGTTGAGATCTATAGTTCAAGGCAAATATAATCTTGGTGATAAGACGCAATTACAGAATTTCTCTTACTGAACTGCAAGATACTGACAATGAAAGAATGAAGTCAAACATTTATAGTCTTCTCGGTGTTTTGTGTTTCAACGACAGTCCGAACTTTCTGCTTAGCAGATCTTACTGCATTAGTGGAAGCAGCATGTTTTGCTGTGTTTGAAGCCTGCACTCAGCATGCTCACAGGCAAACAGGGCAGAATTGAGATGACATGATTTCAAACTTTCACTAAACAAGGACTCCTTTCCAGGAAGCTCTTTGAAGTGAAAAAACATGCTTTAAGAAGTCAGAGTTGTGCTACACAGTATAAGTAATGCTAGAGTGAGTTAAATCCATGCCTGTGATTATACTTGGACATACAATACAAGGGTTCTCACCTCTCGCATCTGCCTACCTGGCAGAGGAAGTGTTACTCTAAAAGCTTTGGAGACTGCAGTTTTGTAAGGTGCCTCCCAGCACATCTTCCTCTTGTCACTTCATCAAATTTATGTATCATTCCTAACTTACTCAGCATGCTCTTCACCATCCCATTAAATTATCCAGCTCTTCCACTGAGGCAGAATAAAACTTGCATGAACTGTAAGGAACTCATAGAAAAATTACTCTGAGTTTTCAAAATGTGCTTGAAAGTTAGTAATATTAAAGCAAATTTTCTATAGAATACTCAGAGATATTTTGTCTTCAACAGGGGCTATTTCTGCACCGGATTTCAACTGTTTGGTGATAATGCTTTTTGCACAAAATCACTACACTTTTAGTAACAGAAGGAAGAATTTTTCCTATGCAAAAACCCCTTGAAACTGGTTTTGCTTAATATTTGCAAGATGTGCCCCTTGAGCAAGCCCATAGCTCTGAAAAGCTGAGCTGAAGAGAAATACTCTGAAAACTATGAACTTCTTGAAAGATGAGAAATCGCTGTACCTTCAGCCTAACAACCTATCCTGAAACAGCTGCTGAACAACCCCTTTCAACCATTACTACTGAAATAACTGTGAGAGATCAGCATAAACACCACAATCAAAGCGTGAGTGGAATATTTAGTTGGTGGCTGGGCAGGTGCTCCACTCGTGAGTCATTTACGCTACACAACACGGGCTGCCTGTGTTAGAATCCAACTGTCAGGGCTGCTAGAAGGCATGAAAAATAGTCAGAAGAATGTTTTCCTGTTCATCACAAGTTTTTTGGGTGAGTTTTTCACTCTCGGCTGCTGTCAAGGTTAAAAACTAAAGGTAAATAGGCACTGAGCTACTTGGGAGTAACTCGGGTACCCAAGAAGCTCTACGGAAACAGGTGTGGTAGCAGTTAGAAACAAACAACACTCCTGTGATCACTCAACGAATGAAGAGCAGAACTCTCTACTCTCCTCTAGCCCAAAGGACTGACCCCCCACACACTTGAATATGCCCCCATGAATAATTCCCGCAAGGGAATGATTTGACCTTTTTCCTGATGACCACAATTCTTTGGGTCACAACTCTTGATGACATCTATTACACCTAACCTGGCTTCCTCCTTCAAATAACCTCACTAAAAACACAGGAGTAGATTTCCCTGTAAATACATATCCACGGGACAACAGACAGGTCAAAAGGAATGGCCACAAAAATACGACGTGTTTAAACACTAAGAATTCCTAAGACACCATTTGCTTGCAAAAAAGGAATCAGTAAATGCACACAAGAAAGGACTCAGGCTTTGGTTTGCATGGGGTTTTTTAGCAGAATACTGAACAAACTGATGATTTGCAGCTAATTGAGACACTGAAGACCCAGCATAGGCAAACAAGTCCAACTCAAAAATTAGAAGAGATCTATGCTTTTTTTCCTCCCCTTCACTGAAAACTACCAAGATGAGGACAATGGGAACTGATAGCGCACTTGCACTGCTCTATGGATGAAAAATAAATCTAAAATGGTCAAAACAGTCCAACCATAAAATGCCTTAAATTTAGAGAAGTAACTCATATGAAAAGGAGCTATATTTATCATTGATATACAGGAGGAGGAAGCATCAAACACAAAGGAAGACAGCAGCAGAACAGGGCTGGTACAAACATCTTCTCCTGATTCATGCCAGCAGAGAGGTAGCTAACAGCATTAAGCATTTAATCAGGCACAACAGTAGTAAAGAGGAATCTAAAAATCCAAGGGGTACAAAAGACATCCCACAGAGTCAATCTAACACAAAACCTTCTTGTTAAGCAATCCTGGTTCAGATAAGCCTGGAATGGGTATACATAGGGGTATCCACTCATTTAGGCTCTGCAGTCAAACTGCCCCTTCAGAGTATCTTGTCTTCATATACATTCTTAACTGTGAGCATTTCAGTGGCCAAATCTATCTTAAATTGACCTTCCAAGACCCATGAGCAGAATGGAAATGTGTTCTGTGAGTTGGCTGTTAATTTTTCTTGCATTTCTACCTTCTTTGGGGCTGACAACAATATTCTGCAACCACACTTGGGAAGAAAGGGCAAAGGATCCCCATCCAAAACTAGAGAACTATTATTTCTGTAGATGATGGATTACAAATGCATCAGAGCTAAAAGTTTTCAGATTAGTTTAATGAAATATTAAGATCCTGAAGATCTTAATAGCTCTCAATGCCTGGATCTCTCTTTTTTTAGCAGTCAACAGGTTCAGATATCATTTCTCTTTATCTGCCAAGTGGCAAGATGAAAAAAATAAGACTTGATCAGATTTTGCTTCAGTCAGTAGGGGCTTTTTCTGACTTCACTGGGCCAGCAAAACACATGGAGCAGTGTTGCCATCTGTGATTTGGTAAAAATACTGACCCCAAACACCCTGGATGGTTAAATTTATCATCAATAACATCATTACTATTAACTTGCAACACTTTCTGGTCACTCAGATGGGCAAACCTTTGTGCTTGCACTGAGGTCTTCTGGGGCTCCAAGCAGGCCAGGCATCTCAGAGGGACTGGAATCATGCTTCCTAATTTAAGGCAAGCTGATTTGTCCCCTTGTCCCTCTTCTCAAGGCTTCTTCCAGTATTCTGACATTTCAAAACCATTACCAGACATAAAAATGTGAGAATGCAACTGTAAGTCCTTCACTCAAACACTGAGGTGTTAACCCCTAACCTCTGAAATGCCAGTTTGTAAATTCAGTTGCACATCAGAAGAGCTCAGAATAAACAGATCAAACCCCAAAGTTCTTTCACAAACTCACTGTCTGCAGCCTGCAATAATTTCCCCATAGAACTTATTTTAATCCCTCTATTTTGAATAGCAGCTAAATAAATCCACTGATTTCTCTCTTATACAGGTTGAATTCAATATGTAGTGCTTTGAATTTCAAGCTACATCAGCTATTAGCAAACCAAAGAAAAACTGGATTTTTAAAAGCATGTTAGCATTGAAGAAGTTCACTATAAATACAATACCTACCCCCCTCTAATTGCTACTAATATACAATATTTTTAATTGTAAATTGTGACATTTCAGTGTAAATTGCAACATTTAAACAAGCTAAAATAAAAAGCTGGAGTGATAAAATAACTGGTTTTATTAAGTAATCTGCAGGAAGAAAGCACACTGCAATTGGGAAGGTGTCGTCTTGGGTTTTTAGGACTTTTATTATTTCAAGGTTAAAAAGGTCAAAACCGCTATAAGCAAGCAATAAAAATTTAGAAGAGGTTGAAGGTTACACACTGGTTAGTGGTGAAGGTTCTTCCACTAATATCACTGGTTAACAGTACTGTTATAACCACAATGTGGAATGCATGGTGCTGCACTTAAAGGAAGTGGTAAGGGTGGGGCAAAAGCAGTAGGTCCCACGATCAAAGCACTAGAGCATTGAATTTTACTTATAACCCAATCACTGACACCCACACAGCAACTTCCTGCACTTTAAAAAAAAGAGAAAAAATAAAAAGAGGAAAAAAAAAATCTGTTTCTCTCGTTTTGTAATCAACAACTTTTACCTAGAAACTAGTTAGTGGTGTGCTCTGACTGATTCCTATCTGCAGCTTGGGGCTGAAAACATAATTGTTAACCTGTGAGAACCTACAGGACCCACTTTAACTGACAGGTTTCAGTGTTATCGTCTCTTTCAGGCTTCTTGATTCATAATGACACAGAAGTCTTACAAATCCCAAGAAATACGAAGCAAGCAGAAGTTCAGCAGTGCTAAGCACCACAGGTGCTCTAGGACAGAGAAGAAAATGTACTTACAAAAGCTTAGCTATGTTTTAGGAAAGCTTGAGAAAATTGTTTGCACTGGAACCGAGATCCCTGTCACAGGGCACCTGTGCTTAAGTCTGTTGGTATACACTACTATTAGTTTCATTAACATAAGTCATTCATTTTGTCTTGTTTTCTATTTATCACAGCCCATTATGCAGAGCACAGGCCTGTTTATAGCTGATTTTTTTTTTTTGGTGCTTTTTGAGCATTATTCAAGATACACCATCAATAAATATAGAAAACCTCCCACTTTTCTCTGAAGAAGCCCTCCATTTCTCCAGTACCACCTGGTGAACATCAGATTACTTCAGCCAAGTCTCAGGGGAGCTGTATAAAACCCGATGTCCATTGGGAACTTCATGGACTACGAATGCATTCCTGAAGAGAAAGAACATACACACACACCCTTGGGGATTTTTATTAGCACAGTCTAGGCAGAACTGCTAAAAAGCTGTTTCTTAGCTGACCTTTCTCAACCTAAAAAGAGAAACTTTAAACAGGGTAAGGGACAGAATAGTGATTTTTCAGATCTTTACATGTAACAGGTATAGTGGAGCTTTGATGTACACTGGTGTCCAGGCTTGCTGCTTCTGAAACACCTTCTCCTTGTCATTCTCTATTTTTATTCACTGATTTATTAGCTTTCCTTCAATTCTCTTTAAAGATTATGTACTTTACCTTTAAATAGTGACACTGGAAAATCTGCAAGAGAACATTTCATCAGAAAAAGAAATGAAATTTCTCTTGGACCAAACAAAGATCAGTTGAAGACTTTTTAACATCTAAAAGACCTTGAAAGACTTTAGTTCAAAAACAAATGAGAAAGAAGGAAAATGATTTATGAAGAAGAGGACAACTATAAGCCTGAGATTCAGCTTAAGATACAGCTTTACAGAAATAATCTCATGATTGTCAATTCTTGAGTTTTTGAGATGGGGAAGATGAATCTCAAGGATGTCTAATGCATGCCAAACAGCAAGTGTTTGCCTATCTTTGCCAGAGAGTAACAACCACAGACAGCTGTGAACTGAAGTAGTTGCTCACAGAGGCAGCAGATCATAGCTGCTTCTCAGTGTCCAAGTTTTGAAAAAGCCAAACACCAACTAAAACCAAACCAACCAACCAACCAATCTTCACAAGCAGCCAGCAAACAGGTCAGGATTTATAAGGCCAGGCTATGGTTACCCACTGCAACCCTGCTCCTGACAAAGCTGGCAGGAGCAGAAAAGTTCCCTCAAGCATGGTATGAAAACTGTCTCCAGAGCCTTTCTGTGAGAGCAGCTGATCAGAACTATGTATTCATTTTAGAGGTTTTTCAAGCTACATCTGAAGGGGCCTTTTGATCTGACCTTCAATAAAATGGTAACCAGTCTCTGGCTGAAGTGTTTCCCCAGCCTCATGTTCAGGCCTGCTCTGCCTTGGTCCTTGTGGAGAAACAAGACCTGATGCAAAACTCCTTGTTCAACTGGACAACACAGAGCCACATGAGCAAGATGGGTCCCATCTTGTACATCCTGTGCAGCCAGGACACCATGTGATACCTTGATGGCTTGATCAGACAATGCTTGCCTTTCATGTACCTGCTAAAAAACTTTGCAAACAGAAAAGCAATGAATCAGGAACAATCCCTGGTGGATTTTGTTAAGTCCCCCCAGTTAACCTGGAAAATCAGACATCTATCAGTGCTCTGCAAATATTAGTATTTTCTACTTGAGTACACATATACCTCCCTAACAAAATACAAGAAAACCATTCAAGTGCTTTTCACTATTAAAAATCCCCCCTCAACAGAAAGAATAGTTTTCCTAAAGAGAGTAGGAACCCCTAACAGAAAGGCCAACTACAGATTTGCCTGGTACTAAGTAGCATTTATTCATCCTTCAGCAAGATCGTTATCACCTACTTGTTTTTTAATTAAACAGGCCAATGAGAAAGGTAAGAAACAACGGAAGTTTCTTGTCTGTTGTTTGTTTTCTGAGCAGCTTTCCTATTTCCAACGTACACTTGTACCCCTGTATCTCTTGTTAGAATCGCAGTGTATTACTATATAATTTCTCATGCTTTAAGTAACCACTGAAGATTGCTTTAGTTGTGGAAGGAAGGGAGGAGTATAACTGCATAAGCACATGAGGCTCATTTGCTTTAAAAAAACCCTGCTTTGTTTCCTCCTTAGTCTATTTTATCATAACAACATTTGGTTTTGGTAGAACAGTGGAACCTCACAAATACTGTGTCTCCCAGAAGAGGGGAAGGTGCACATTTAAATGAGCGTTTTAAAAAGGCTGATTAAAGGCTGAGTGCACACGTCTAAATGAAAAACAAATCAGTAAAGCCAAAGGTTCTCCAAAACTCCTCACTATGAACCAAAGTGGAATGGAGGGGCATAAATCCAAAAAACCCCTCTGTAGGGGAGTCAATCCTACAGCATGATAATTCTCACCTTTGCTGCTACTGTTACCTTGTATTTGCTAGGAATTATCATGTTTCAAACAAGAAACAGAAAGAAACCACATGAAAGAGATAATATAGGTGTATTTAGTATTTGTTTGACTCATCCAACGTCATACAGGTCCTTTAAACACTACATTATGTCATGCAGACTTTTCTTCAAAAGATCCACTTACATCTTTCCTTGAAAACCAAAGAAAGAAAACCATCATCCACAATGGCAAAGAAGATTTCCTTCAGCTTTTAAATTCTGCTTTTATTAATTTATGTCCTATTAGTTGATATTTGCCAACATGACATGTTAAGCATTCTTTTAATTACTAAAGGCTCTCTAGTATCTCAAGAGAAGAAACTACCTACACAAAGCAAGCAGGGCACAGGCTTCAAGAACAATCCAAGAGCATTCCCTGATCAATTTCCATCAATACTCACCTATGCAGAACCTTAGCATTTGATTTCAGGGGTTTTGTGTGAATCATCAGCAGTAAAATCATAATAATAGGAACAAACTAATCCTGCTACAATGGCCTGCTTTTAAGTTTACAGTATTAAATAATACATTAAATAATATATTCCAAACCTTGGATCAACCTATGGGATAGTAAATGTCAGGACACTCCAGTAATAGAAAGCATTTCTGACATTATCCAAGGAGCTAGCTCTAGCTCTGGTTGCAAAACCAACCAGATACCTGTTGTTTTATTACCACGATGGGTGCAAGGTGCATGCTTTGCTCCAAAATGCAACAGCAGAAAGGTAGACAATCCACACGTTTAGAAAGGGAAACATTAATAATGGAACTGTTTTCTTTGTATTATGCTTCCTAACACTGGCATTGGATACATAAGAATATTGGATGCTGACCTGCACGTTGGGGTTGGGTTCTGTTTTTTGAGGCAACTGAATGTTCACTGCTATTAGTTACTGAACTACACCACTCTTGCTAGCTAAAAGGAGACTTGAAACTAACAGCTCGAAGTGGCTTCAGTTCTCAAAACAGTTTCACTGGTATGTGCATGTTTTGAAAATCAGCTCTAGAGAAGGCAAATAAGTAGAAGTTGAATCTCCATGGAAAGAGATCTACTTTTCAACTCAGGAGATTCCTACCTAACTAAAAACTTCCACACATGCAGCAGGAACAAGCCATATATTCATAAAGTGTTCTGTATTTCATTAATGCAGCAATGCATGAGTGCAAGAATGATCATACCTGGACAGAGCAGGACAGGCCTATCTAGCCCTGTACCCTGTTCTTGTACGGATCCAGTGGCAAATGCCTCAGGAAGAACATCAAAACAAGGTATTGATACAACCATACTTCAGACTATTCCTGCACCTGCCTAGGTGCAGACATTCAGCAACACAGGATCCAAGAAAGAGTATTTTGGCTTTTGGTAGACCCTGATGCACCTATTGGATTTTTCTTCTAAGAATTATCTAGTTCATTTTTCAGCCCATTTAAACCTTTTTGCATTCACCATATTCTCTGGGGAATACAAAAAAAACCAAACACCTAAATTTAGAATACTGTATAAAAACAAACCTCTGTTCCTTCTGAAGGTGTCATTTACTAATCTCATTTCTTGCCCACTTGGATAAAGACACTTCCTGCCTTTCTCCCCCCCACATATTTCCCTGACACAACTGATTTTAGAGATCTGTCCTATCACTCCCATATCATCTATTTTCCAGTCTGAAGAAATCCAGTTTGGTTTACTGACAATGTCTGCCACTTCATTGATAATCTCATACATCCTTCTATGGCTGAAATATAAGATAATGACTGTCAACTTGTCCTTATGTCCAACACTATACAGAAACTGGGATAAATTGCATTAAAAAAGGAAAACCTTCTTACCACTGGGTGGCTTGGGTCGTGGAGGGACATTTTTCTTCGGTGGCAATGCTGGTGTGTCTGATTTGCTTTTGAAGGGGTCATCTGAGAATCCCACGCCTCCAAAAGAGGAGGCAAAGGGGTCTGAAGCTACCGACTACATGAGAGAAAAAGAAAAGCATGTAAGCACATTGCAGGATATTTGTTGTTTCATGAAAACCAGAAGTAAAAGCATTAAGTTCAAAAAATAAGGACATATGCACAGAACTGTGTTAGGGGTGTAAGAACAAATGCTCACTGAGAGAGGTGTTAGGGTTTTATTAACATTCACAAGTACTTACACTCTTACCCACATAAGTAATTCTAGAACTTTTTGTCCTAGCAAAAAACTGACAAGAAAAAGAAAAGGAAGTAAAACTACTTTTAGTAAAAAAAAAGTAGTTTTGGCAATGAACAGTCATACTACAAGCTGGCCTTCACTCTGATAAACAGAACCATGACAGCAACTGGAAAAACACAGTAGAATACAGAATGGATAGGGTTTTTGCCAAGCTTTTCTTAAGTTACACACAGTTATTTTTCTTCTTTGTAAAGCTCAGAGAAAATTCCAAACCCATATGTTTAATGTTGCCTATTTGTAGCTGGCTCTTCAAAAGGACTTCTACTGATTGAACAAGGCACAGCAAATTATGCCATGCAAGGAAATTTAGCACTCTGAAATGCAGAAAGAGGAATTTTGTGGGCAAAACTAAAGGAAAGGAAGATTTTTGCCAAAACTATAAACTCAAATCACACACATCAGTATTTGTAAAGGATACTGCCACCTAGTGGAGAACTAAAACCCCCACAGAAACAGGAAAAACGTTAGAATACACGAAGTTTAATTAGTGAAAGGGATGTGATAATGTGTTTTGTAATTAACATTTACCCTACGATTTTAAAGTGTTACTGTGGAACCAAGTGTAAAAAGTTGGGCAATTGATGTCAATTGTCAATTCCAAACTCCATCTCAGAATGCCAACAGCAGACTGTGACTGATGCAGATGAGGAGAGGTAACGACCCAGTTCTATTTCAAACATGCTGTATACTCATTTTATACCAAGAAGCCAAGGAAACAGCAATTCTATTAAGAGCCATGAAACCTCAGCACACCATGCTGTCCACCTTCCTCTAGTTCCCTGTACTCATGAAGAAGTCTAAGAACAAATCGGGATATGATGACAGATAGTCTCCAAGAAGCAGACTTCAGGACTTCAGAGGAAGGTTGGACACTGAGATGTATTAGTATCTGGAACAGCCACCTTTTCTTACAGGTGAAAACTAGAAGCTATGTTTCTCTGGTATTTGAAAGTGTTTATGAAAAGTTAACTTATCCTTGCTGAATCTACCAGTCTTGGCTGCCATATCTGAGATGGATGGAAAAATGCTTTGCGAAGTAACTGGAGAGGCTGATTGGAAAAAGCTTAACAAAAGTGGGATGTCACCTGAAAAGTTACAGTCAAAAAAGTATCTGTAGATACATTTTTAAAAGGACAGCTGCTTTCCTTGTAACCTTTACCTTTGACATCTGACTGAAGTCTGCAAATCCCTCACCACTACTGAAAGTACCACTTCCAAATGGATCCAGTGTTCCAAATGGATCTGAAACAGATACAGGAAAAAAACCCAAACTAAAACAAAACAAAAAGTTATTTAAAATATTTAAAATAAGTCTTATGAAGAATGCTTGGTGCCAATGAAGTACAAAACTAGGCAGGTGATTCAGAAACACCTGCATTTTGATTGGGCATGAGATGTTAGAGGAGAATTCCACAAAACAAGTTTTCCATCAGCTGGGGCGGGGGGGGAGTGTCTATATGAAGACTTAATCTTCATAATCCATAAGAGGACTGCAAGGATATTTGCCAACAGTTCACAATACACTTTCTTTAGTCTCAACTTTAACATTTGATTCTTCTTTCAGAAAGAGATACCTTTTTATTCATCTTCAAGAGGAAATTTTTTCTTCTTACCTGGACCTTTTGAAGAGATACTGGAAGATGTAAAAGGATCACTGCTTTCAAAAGGGTCAGGCTAGATAAGAACAGATATACACAATTATTGTTCTGCTGTGCTGTGCACTTGTCTTTTTATGCATATCAAAATCTCCTGCATTATTTCCAATTTCAGACCACCCTGTTAAGTGGACACATAAGCAGGATAAAATCAATTGATTACATGATATTTGCATTATTAGTGCATTTGGCTATTGATGGCCTTGAACAAAACACCAAGTACCTCCAAGTAAAACACATTAAAGTGAAAAGGGTATCATGCTGAAATACAAGAGATACCAGCTACCAGGGCAAAATAAGAAATAAAACCCAGAAGTATTCAGTCCTCAAGCAAAAGAGACTGAACATTCAGGTCAGGTTGACATTATTGTCAATTCAGAGTCTGTATATCACTTCTTTTTAAATTGATGGTGTTTACAGTTGCTCTTCAGTTTGAAAGGTCTGCTGTTATCTAAGTACAAACCTGTACTGAAGACAAACTAACCTCCCACTGACACTGCAATAGGGTTCTAACGCTTGGGTGGCAACAGTCAATGAATGCCATAAGGAAGGGCAAGGGAAAGGATTAATTAAACAACAAAAAAATCCATACCCACCCCCCTAAACAGCCAGACACATACACATAAGGACAGCTTAAGAACTGTGACTACACATTTGACAAACGTGCTCTATGCAGTCCTTCCACTCTGTTGGCTCTATTGTCTGTTGGTGGCTCAGTAATCCTTTAGCCAGATCAGTTCCTTGATCCAATTCACTATGTGACTGCACAAACAGAAACAGTGATGCAATGGGGGTAATGGTGTGAATGAGTGGGTGCAGGCAGCTTGAAATTCCCAACAGAGAAAAGAAATATCCACCTAACTGCATCTTCATGGTGAACAGAACATGTTATCATGGAACTGGAGAGAACAAACTGCTGATTGCCTTAACAATCCATACTTCAGTTTTAAGGATGGAATTCATGGTACTCCAGCAGTTAGGAGAAAAGTATTTTGTGGTATTTTGTACCTTTCCAACAATAAGCTTGGAAACAATAAAGAAGTTATTTTGTGTAGATTGAGAAATTACTGACCTTTGAGGGTAAAGTGGGGGGTTTTGTGAACGGATCTGAGTTAAATGGGTCGCTCTTCACCTGCTTCTTGAAGAAATCCTCAGGGGCAGAACTACGAAATGGGTCACTTTCCTTAAATGGATCACCTCCAAATGGATCTAGGAGTGTATGAAAAGGTAAATAGACACGGCACCTACTGCGTTCATAATGAAACATTCTACATTTGACTTCGTACTCGCTGATGGGATTTTTCTTATCAAACCACACAACAATTTGGTAAATCTGATAAACTCCCAGATAACAGGATATTTACTAAGTTTGAACAGATACATGTTTAATACTAAGGTTATGGAACTAAAGAGTTACATGCACATTATTGATATTGATCCTGAATCACTCACATGCACACCCTATCAGGTCTCTATGTTCCCCACATGCAAACCAAAAATCTGAAGCCAGGAAAACCTTGGAAATCCTTGTGTTTGGCTACAAATGGTTTATATCATATCTGTCTTGTCGTCAAAAGGGCCATTACCTGCTGGAGCAGGTGGTTGTTCTGCAAAAGGATCATGCTGGAATGGGTCACCTATGCAGAACAGAAAAATCACTTGGTTTATCCATTATTTAACAAGATGATTAAAGTTTCTGAAAAGATCATTTACTCAAAAATTGATCTTCAAGGTCTCAGGTGAGCCACTGGTCACTTACTGCCTTTGAAAGGGTCTGCTCCCTTAAACGGATCTGATTTGAAAGGATCTTCTGACTGGAATGGGTCTGTGTGCAGTTCTTGTGTATTATTGGTAAACATCAAGGCTTTATTCTTAAATGGATCATC
>JBCJKH010051063.1:0-15125 GCA_039877255.1 Loriculus beryllinus | reverse complement strand
AGTTTTAGCTTCATTAGAATTATACTTAAATGGCCTAATGTATCTAAGGGATTTTTATTATATATTTTTGCTAATTATCCAAACTGTCAATATCTCTAAAATGGCTCAAGTTTTATTATGTGCACACAGTTTTTATTATGGGTATAATTCCCTTCCGTTTAACTCTGCAACTGTTTCTTTTGTCTGTTTCCATATACTGGTATGGAGGCGCAAGAGGGAAGGGCAGTATTAGACAGGCAAACATTGCATAGTTCTTGCCCTAGAAGATCTACACCATCCATTTTCTCTGGTATATGTTGTGTCTTCAGTTTTCATAATTGATGGACTTTTCACCATAGTCCAGCTATTGCTGAATACTGCTCAAACTGATGTAAAGGAAACTCCATTAAAAATCTGCAGAGCTAGCATTAAACCTAGCAAAAGGAAAGAGTAAAGCAGCTGAAAATTATCAACTCTGTGACAATGATATATTTTGATTTCATATATATATCTGGGAGGTCCAATAGTTTCTGCATTGCTAACCTTTGCTAAAAGCCTAGACTATTTCTGAATTCCTTGATATGAAATCATATACCTATTGCAAATATCTAGGTAGGTTAGAAACACACAGAAAGGTTACTGCTGACTTTTAGAAGTAAAGATTTTACATCTTTATTAAAAGTTTCTTGATATCTCAAATTCTGTCATGTATTACTCATTGGAAGTCCAAAGGAAAATGAACAACTAAAAGCCTATAGATAACATGAAAATTCAACACTTGCTGCACAGTCACCATAATGACTATGAAACACAGGAATAATAGCTCCAAATTACAAAATTTAACATTTCAGCAGTCTAAGACTTTTCAAAAGGGACAAGAATAAAGCCATACTGACTGAGAATCAATAAAGCTTAAAATGCACAACTAATAAATAATACTATTATTCAAATATTTTAATTCAGTATTTCTTAGGATTTAGTTCTTACAGTTAAAATTCAGAGGAGGAGTCCCAGAAGTATTACCTAAATTGTCATTTCCTTTTCCTATCCTGGAATACTCTTTTCACAATTCTTACAGTTTTCCTTCCCCTGTTTCAGCTTCAAAAAAATAATCCCTTTAACAAAGGGAACCAGTACTGTAGCTCCCCTCAACTTCTCCAAACATTCGGCATTTTGAACAGCATGATGGAGCTACTCATCCATTGGCCCAAATGTAAAGCGAAGTCTTATATCCTCAGAAACAAAAAATTAGTTAACTTCTTCATTGCCAATCACTGCAAGTAAATTTAAGCCATGTAAGAGATGTAAGTAATTATACATAACCTCTGTTTGTTAACACAGAGAACAAACTAAGCAAAGCAATGAGCTACAAGAAGATTTAAAGTGAGAATGCAACCTCGTATCTAAAACACTGTAATCAATAACTCACAAGTAACATTTGCTACAGACCTTATATTCACCATAAGCCATACCTACATATGACCATAATCTGGAATTTATTTCTATATCCAGAATGAGGAAAACCGAGATTTGCTTTGAAATGAGAATGTAAGCCACAACAATGAAGACAAAAATATGCTGAATATACCTTGTATTTGGTCATGGTGCTGAAATGATTATTCCTGAAGAATACACAAAGCTCTCCTTCCTGGACAGCTGAAGTCAACTCACACAGTCCATGGTATGTCAGTTGTGTAGCTGTGTTATTTAGAAATTGCTCAGCTACAAATCCTATAAAAGCAATACATATTGTTATGTGTGTCTATTACATATTTCCTAATATTTATATGTTAAAAACCTGGTTACAATGGTAATATTTTTCCATCTCCTCCCTACTAAGATGCCCCATATTGCCACAGATCTAAGGGAACACATTTAGAGAGGCAAAAATGAGTTGAAAGTTCAAAAACCTCAGCATTTTAGATAAACCTCTCATGTTCAGAGATGCTATATCCACTTCTAGTATTACTGCTTTTTACCTTGTCATCATGTAGTATATAATTCACATTCTAATTACAGGAGATAATAAATAGCCAAGTTGAAATTGAAGTGCTGCCTGTAACACCTTTTCAGAAAAGAAGTTCCCTCCAGCTTTTTAAAATGTATATTTAATAGATCCAAGAGAACAAGGCTGATCCTTGGTTTGCAAATTGCATCACGGAAGTTTAGAAGACAAGTACAGTACTGTCTGCCCACCCAGGGAAGAAGCTCAGCAGACAGAATGTAGCTCTTCACAGTTGTATCTCTACATACCAACATCACATACAAAATACATAACTAAGATTTGATAGGGTAGATACTTTGATAAAGCATAGAAAAAAGTTACCCACCTTCACTAACCAGTTCACTGTTGTCTGACTGTTTACAAGAAATTATCTTTTCCACCAGCTGATTGTAACTGCAGTTACCAACTGCTTTTACTATGTCAGCAACCTGCAACAGGGAACACCACAAAACAGAGAACTTACCTTTGTAAGAACAGAAGACAACAGTAAGCCTATAGCAATTATTCATAATGAGAATTTCAATACAGAAAGGACATTATCCCCCCAAAAATACTATGCCAGAAAATTTCAGCAAAATGTATAACAGTCTGGCTGGCTTAGATCCCATTTTAAATCCTTAAGTTAGCACTTAACATTGAAAGCTGTTGCTAAAGCAGATGGAGGACGGAATACGGCATCAGTTGGCTCAGTCGGGTGAGTGGGTAAAATCTAATAGGATAAGAGAACAGCAACTTTCATGACCAAGGTATGAAAAGAAAAGAACAAGGCAGATTATTCCAGCCAAACTCACCAATTTCCCCCTAAGTAAAGAGTACCAGTTTACTGTTTATATAAATACTAACACTAAAAATAAATTATATGTTTGTTAAAGATGCTGTTCTCTATAATTGGTTCTACTGCTCAGTTCTCAAAAGCACTGACTAGTAAATCAGAAGAAAGGAGGAAAGTAACCTTGCATTTCTTCCAAGTGCTCTTTTACTGAGCTTTCAAAAACAGTGACTGGGACACAGTATTTGGCAACTTTCTACTTCCTGCAGCACAACAGTTCTCACTTAAACGATCATTTATTCAGCACAGAAGGTTTTTAAAGTTAGTCTGACTATAATCATAGTCTTTGCAAAGTCTCCACACTAAAAACCACACAATCTGTATTCACTCCTCTCTGAAGGGAATCCAATTTTTCTCAGTAGATTTAAAACAACCCATTACCATAATCATTATTATTGATTCCAGGTAAAATTCTGAAACCTCTCCCTTCCCCCTGAGAAAATTCAGAATTACTTATGTTCTGTTTGAATTATTGAAAAAGAAACCCAAGTTACCTGAGGGTCCACTAACCATCCATGGTACAAGGGGATATCAAGAAGATCAAACACTATGCATTCAGGTGTGTATTCAAACACTCTTACACCTGTAAACTTCACATTGACATCCAGACCCGTCTGTAACTTGTGTAGAATTGCCATTGCATCACTCATATTCTTACAGCAGAAGAAAGAAAAAAAGAACAGATGACCAAATAAGAGCTTTGTACACTTTGCGGTTACTCTTGTAACCCTTCCTCATTTAGTACTCATCAATTCAACATTTTTGAGGAAAAAAAAAAGGCAAAATTACAAAAGCAGGAATTAGCTAAACAACTGTTTTACTGCATATTCACATTATTAATTCTCAGTTTGCTAATATCTTTTAGCACAATGAGAACTCTCCCTCCAATCAGCTGTATCCAACTGTTTATTCTTCTGCACTCATAAGCTGCTTTAAGGCAGCTCTTATTTCTTTTAACTCTATTCCCTATAACCACAAGCCAGTTATTTGCAAGAACTAGATTATAAAGGATTATCTCAGTGACCATCCTGAGGGTTCTTCTCCTCTTGTAAATCCTGTCTTATGAGTCAGGCTGAAGTACTTGCCACCACATAACGAATGAGCAAAATGAACAGATCTACTTGCCAACTCTAATTTGGGGGTTCAATACTTTAAAGTGGTGACCAATAATGAAGAACCTGATTTTTTTGTTGTTTTATAAAAGTCTTGCTCTGCATTTCATCAGAAGTGACCAGATATCAAAATTTTATACTTCAGGTGTTTTAAAAGAAATGATGACATACTCTTACTCTGTTAAATGAATAAAGTCTATAGCAATTCCATTAGCCATACGCAAATTCAGATCATACATCTAGAAGCATTAGTTGAATTTATTTTGTAATGTTTACTTTGTAAACAAAGCAGCAATACAAACTGTCTAGAAACCTGCAGAAGTTCCTCACTACAATTTGAACAGTATCATTCCTGGTTTAGCTATTTTTGCACAAAGCAACAGATGTCTAAAAAAACTGGATGTGAGTATATAAATATGCAGAACAGTTGAGCTTGGAAGGGACCTCTGGAAGTCATCTGGTCCAGCCTCCTCAAGCAGGGCCACCTAGAGCTGGTTACCCAGGGGCATGTCCAGATGACTTTAACTACCTCCAAGGATGGAGACTGCATAACCTCCCTGGGCAACCTTAAGTTTGTGCATTTGTTCTTAAGTTTGTGCATTTGAACTTGTATTTGAATGAAAAAATTAAATCCCTCAAGTATGATAAAAAAAGAAGTTGCAACTGAATTTTGTATCTTGTCATGGTATAGAAATTATTGTAGTATCAAGCTGTCTGAAAAATTCTTGTGAGAAGAAAACATTGTTTAAGACAAAGAATATTAACTGTGTAGCAAGATGAAACACAAAATTATGATTAACATCTAGACTTAGTTCTAATACTTCTGAAATGCAATAACTTTGTAAAACTCAATTGTGTAATTAGTTTCTTTTTCCCCTCTCATGTGGTATCAGCCATGCACCTACAAGTACCTTTAGAACACTCATAGAGCAGAAGCTTTCTTTGAAATTGTTAATTTAAAGATTTAAGGAACAGGTTTGTGACATATAAATAGTAAACCCATATATCTGAGCACAAAAATGTCATAAAGGTTGTACTTTAACCAGTATGTAACTGTGGTTGATTATAGCTGTTATCATCTATAGTACAGAACTGTGCGGAAAAAAAATAATAATTTTGTTATTACAAAATACAGATTTTGATATTTTGATATGATTTGGATTATTATTAAATGAATCCACAGTCTTCATTCCAATTTCAACTATCCCAAGAAACTAGTTTTGATTTTCAATACTGAATAAGACCAAGAAAAGAAGACCTAATAATAAACAGAAATAGCTTGAAATCCAGCAAATATAATAAATTCAAATCACTTTTCCATGAGTAATCGAAAAACCAGCTGTGACCACAGAGCTTGAAAAACTTGCTCTGAGATAATACATACTACATCAATATTTCCTTTAAACTAATAGCATCATCTTTAACACAGAAAGACCTCTGCGATGAAAAAAACTGTGGTCAGTGCAAATAATATTGACTTTCATAACATGGAATCAACCTCTTTCTGTCCATCATGACTTAAGAATGGAGATCTCTCTCTTGCCCAGTTTACATCTTCAGAGCAAGTCTAGCAAGCATTACATAACAGAGCACACTTAAGGATGCATTTTAGAAGACTTCAAAAGCAACCACCCTGTTGCATGCTCCCATCTGTATTTTCACGTTACAATTCCCCAATAAAACCAAAATTCTTTCATTGTACTCCTTACAGGTAAATAAAAATAATGTCTTACCTTAATAGATACTGAGTATTCCCTCATTTATTATACTCTACATAAAGCCTAGAAAAAAGGAGAAACTAACTACAAAGAATGGCTTGTATGCTTCTGGTTTTTAACAAGATAAGCCTGACATAAGAAGAAAAAGGTTTAATTTCTTCAAACGTAAGCAACTATTTCAGGAGCAGTTCCTTACCTGCTCGTAATTCAGACGCTGAATTTCAGATATCTCTTTAGGTTTTGCATCAAGAATATAGTCTCCTGAAAAAGGCAAAAAGAAAATTAAATTCATTCCACACTCAAAGTTTCAACACTTCTGATTGAAGCTGACTGGTCATAAATACTACCATTGAAGATTTCTACCAAATTAATGAGACTGCATTGTTTTATAACCTCAATTATAATTATGAAATAAAACATGAGTATAAAAACCATAGTAAGAACATATTAAGAAATAAAATTCAAGTGGCCAATGCTGTTACTAAACCAGCATTTCAAAATCTCTTGGGGTATCATACTAGTCTCTTAATTATTCACATAGAAATTCTACACATAGAATTTTACCTTCCTCTGTGCCTCAACTTAAAAACAGTAAAAGGTCAAACTGTGTACAATAAGATATGTAATTGCATTACATGATTACAACTGCAAGCACTTATTCTCACTGATACTAAGAATATTTTGGAATATGTTTCCATGCACCAGTAATTCTGACAGGCGTGTATTCCACCTGTGTCCACAACACAAATGTAATTAATCAGTTAATCAGCACACTGGAGTTCAAGAGCTATAAAATCTTTAGTGACTAGCATTCATAAACTGCCTCTCCAAAATGCTTCAGATTTTATTTCAATGCTTTTTGTATTTATTCTCTTGCTCCATTACTAAAAAATATGTTTATAACCAAAGGAAAACATCATTATAGGCTTCCATACTGATGATCTTTAAAGTTAAGATTGTTCACAGTGGCTGAAGAGCTCTTCTAGTTTTATTTTCTTTTAAGCTGTAGAAGAACCATTCGGCAACTGCTGATCCTGCTGATGGATTAGGAACCTAGATAATTTGAGCAGATAATTTTGTTATTCAATTTAATAAGATAATTCCAGAAGCTAATATATGCCTTCAAGAAAGAGTACATACATTTACATAACTAGGATTATGTGTGACTTCAGACAGTAGTATTCTATCAAAACAGAAGAAATGTTTAGACACAGGCAGCAATATATCTTAAGATTTGTTTTTCTGAAATTATGTAATTAACTTTCTTCTTCCACTGAAAGATTCAGTGCTAGGCTTTTGAAAAGAACAAGCTACACTCTTTACAAGCAAAAAATAAAGAAAGAATATACAGTACTTGCTAGACTACAAAGAGGAAGAACTATGGTACACATAGCTTAAGTACTATCGCAACTGCACTTTCAACACGTAGATCATTCGAGCTATTGAAGTTCTTGATATGTCAGAGGGAAACAACTGCAGTTTTGCTGAACTGGATAACTGAGTAACGCCTGTGAGTAAGACTCCTATCACTGTGAAAAATATTTTTTCCTGTTATTTTACTACTATGGATTAGAGTTACTGCAGTCAATTAAAGGCCCAGATGAGTTACCACATTGCGTCAACTATAATAAAACAACATTGTAACAGACATTAGTAAGTTTAAAGATACCACAAACCATAGCAACTGCATCACTAGACTAACCACTCTGGAAGACAGGATAGGAAACTTCTAAATGCAATTAAGGAAAAGCACCAGTAACTCAAATCCGTAAGTAGTTTACAAAGTTGCCTTTGGAAATTGTGTAATGCAGTTATGAACCTTATTGTACAGAGTCTGACCTTTTAATATTTTGAAGTTAAGGAACAGAGGGACATAAATTTCTGTGTAAAACTTCCATGTGAATAATTACGAGATTAATATGATATCCCAAGAGATTACGAAATGCTGCTTTAGTAACAGCATTGACCATTTGAATGGCCAATGTAACTATTTTTTTTGCAGCATGTGTTCAAGTAAAAGCTGAATAGTAAATAAGTAAACCAGTTCTCCTATATTACTCCTCACTGGTAAGAATAATACATAATTGAAACAATTTATTGTAATTACTAACCCAAGTATTCCATCAGCTGTTCAGCCGTTATGATTTCCATCATTGGCGGCAGCTTAATCTGTGAAAGTAAAAACGTATTATCCTTAAAATGCCAAAACACAACAATTTAGAAAATATCAATATGGTATTTCTAGACAGAAGTCTTCTGATCACATCTGCCTCACCAATTTATAAGAGCATTAGTATACTGGGACCAAGAGCTTTCCCAGTACCTCTACTAAATAACAGCTACAAGAAGAAATTAAAAAAAAGGCATTATGGCTTTTAGAGCACATGGTACTTTCTCTCACTTTAAGCTCTCTGCATAGCACTTCCTACTCCCACCAAAACATTTCACCAGCATTTCCCTCAACTTCATAGAGTTCACACCACTCATTGTACTAACTCAGCTGCAAGCACCTGGGATGCAAAGACTGGGAATTGTAGCCACATTTAAACTTCACCTTATTCAGAAGTCTTTGATTCCCTGCCTCCACTGGAACTCTTAACTGAGTCTTAACTCAAAAAGTTCCAGCATACAAATAAGACACTGCAGAGAATCTGGTGGCAGCAGCTGCTGGGACAGGAATGCCAAGATGAGGAAACGACCTCCCAGAACTCTCACCCTGTGCTGACATTTCAAGGGTTTGATTTAACTCCATAAAGAAGAGACTGGAAACACAGAACTCGGTGGTAAAGTTTCTGTTCCACTCTCTCCTGACCTATTCCTGTCATTGGCATCTGCTAAAACCAACCACCCTGGCAGCCACCAGAGCCAAAAGCTTCTTACATGTTCTCATGCCTAAGGTTTAATAGGCTCCAACTACTTTGTTGGTTGTGAGAGGAAGGAGGAACTTCCTCCATGAGATGACAGAACAATACATACTGAAGCCTTTGATGCAGCATCTCCTTCATCAGTCACCCCGAGTAAATGTTTTGCTTGTGCACTTCCATTTACACATCTCCCTGCAACTACAGCCAGAGCACAAATACAAAGGCTATCTGAAGGAATACCATAAGAGTATATCATCTTTAACCATACTGTGCTCAATTTTTCCTTGCGTAAGTATAAATTTTATTTTGCCAGGGCTTGAGGTTGGGTTTTGGGTTTTTTTTTAAGCTTTCTCCTCCATTTTTAATCTTTTCATCCTCTCTTCAACATCTTACCACTGGAAGTCTAGAAAGTCTGGTATTTATTTTAAGAATTTTTAAATCAAGTTCCTGAACACTGTTCACAGTTCTCCTTGACGTGAAAGACACAATGTGAGATAGGTAACTAATGCTTAATGTTTAATGAGCTCAGACTACTTTGCTGGTTGTGGAGAGGAAGTTCTTCTATCAGATGGAAGAGCAATACATATAAAGTCTTTGATGAAGTAACCCAAACTCAAAAATACACTATAGCAACACAGTACACTGTTCACGTTGTGATGGAGAGGGCTTCCTTCCCAAACTGAAAGCTAAGCTATTTTAATAACTTTAATTTAGTGTGACTGAACAAAATATATCTCTCCACCGATGTTAATAATATTTGACAAAAGGCATATGTGTTAAATATAAGGATTTACAAGAAGTTTCATTAAATTTGGAAGAAAGAGACCCAAGTTAATATGGCCTTGTTATTTATACACTAAGAAATATGACCATACTTAGGTCAGAATTGTCCACACAGCATATGCCACACACTGATCAACCTGGAGATGGTGGCCATAGAAAGAAGCTGATAGTACCAAGATCTGGGAAAAGAAGGGAATGAAAGTATAAATTGTTAGTAAAATAGAAAATTACTGACACATAAATTCATCAGAAAGAAGGCTTAATAAGTTCTGCTTATAAAAAAATGAAAATTATACGAACTAAACAAGAAAAATCAGTCATGCATGCACAGGCACATGAATTTTTGAAAACATCTTTTAAATGACTGACAACTGACTGAAGCTTACAAAATTTCTCAACCTTTCCTCAATACTAATACTCAACAGGATAGAAGTTTTCATCATCTTTGATCTTGTTCATAATATTCATATTGACTATTCATAGAAATATAATATATTGCACCACGTAAATAACAGGACTACAGGTTCAAAAAGCTGATTCTTAAACTTCTAGTTCTGTATTGGCAGCAGTCAAGCCTTAGCACACATCAGCTTGCACACCCCTGAGTTGGCTCTGGTTCATTACAGCTTCTAAGGCACATGGATGTAATGGCACAGAACAGAATTACTTACGCTAAATCTGCCTGAAGTAGTTCTCAGACTACAAACAGTACACATGTGCCAGCATAATACAGTATAATAGCATTGCTCCCTCAAATATTAGCAGGAGTACTGCGATGACTCAGCACCAAAACTAGCTCTTTTTCACATTTTATTTAAAACCTTTTGTATCAGCCCAGCCAGCATTGCTTGGGGATTTCTGCTCAGCACCACATTTGGGAGTCTAGAAGTATGTGTGTACTACAAAAAGCAGCTATATGTGGGTTACCTGTATTTGAGTTCTTCATATTCATGGCATAAACACACTAATGTTTCAGGCTTTATGGACTTACGGTATTATTTGTATCACTGATTAACAATCTAAAATTTTCCCTCACAGCTGTAATGCTAAGCAACTTAAGGTTTTTTACTGCAGAACCAAAGCAGTTTTATTTGTATCTGCAGAATATCTCAGAGCTGCATATTGTAACAAGCTAAATCTCAAAATTCACAGCTCACTTGAATCCTAAACAAAGTTAATGTATTACTTCATGGCATAATTTTATGGCTGGCATGTTTTGTGGGTCCTTGATCACACCTTTAAAGTTTCCAACACAGTCATAAGTACTTCTAATAGAACTAACACAGGATATAGAGAGAACATGACATTTTCTAACTGTTTGGAACTTCATTACGAGCTCTTAAGCTATAGGAAACAGGAAAGAAAAACACCTCAAAACTTGAGAGAAAAAAAAAAAATCATACAGAACCATGATCATTCTCCACATAAATCAACAGAAAAAAACAATTTAAGCAGTTGCTGTCCATAGCAATTTTACTTTGAGGGACAGTTTTCTCAATAGGTTTCAATGCTTAGTTTCTAGACTTCACATTAATTTTACATTTTAGGAAAAAAATGTTTCCTCAACTCCCACCCATTTTCTGTACCCCTCTATTGCAGCTTCCTGGTCTTTCGTCTTGCTTTCTTCTCTTCCTAACTCTAGCTACTTTTCATTTCTGACATTCAGAAGTGGGAAACTAAACCTTTCTCACCCAACTATAATGTGAGGTACAGTTGAGCTCCCTTTGTAAATAAAAGGCTGGTAAACAATTTTTGCATTGAACAGTTGGTGTGGTACAACTTCCACACTTTCTATGCATTGACTACAAACTAGAAAACTACATAATACTAATTTTAAATATTTCCCACTCTATTCTCCCACGCTTTAGAAAGGCTTGAAAAAACCAACTAAGTGATAAAGTCCCACATAGACACTAACACTTCCAAAAATACTACATGTACAGACCATGCAAATGTCTAATGGCTTATTATTTATAGTCTCAGTGTTTATCTAAAATATGAAACTTCCCTAAATTTGGAGCTCCAGAAGAGGTAAGGGTAGCTTCAAGTTGCACGACAAAATCAATTAATACTCCCTTTAAATACATACCTTTTGCATTGCAGGAACAGCTTCATGACTTGTCACACAACAGCCTGATAGCACATGCTGCTACCCAATAACCTTAACATCTTCTCCCCTCAATAAGGTTTCCTTCAGTCTCTCAGAGCAGTCTTCCTGATCCAGAAAATACACAACTACAGGCCTACTGGTCTGTAAGCTCAGCTCATCCCACAGGTGCAGGAGAAAAGCTGCCAAGGCCTCTGCTGAGCAGTCATCAGAAGCTCACCAGCAGCTCGCCCTCGGAGGAAGCTAAGCCAGTCCATCTGAGCAATCTATGCAAATTCTGGCCATAAGGAGGTTTAGCTCAGTAACAAGAAAAAGTAGATCACGCGCAAAGGACCAGTGCCAGACCTCAGACCTGGCACCACGACTGCAGACTCCAACAAATCAAATGGGTATCAGCAGGAGCATACTGTACTCGGCTCCTCTGAAAAAGGGCCATCTTTATGAGAACCTAAAACTAAAAAATTCTAACTAGAATTTTTTTTACTCTACTTCTCTTCTGCACCTCAGTTTGAATACATCTATACATAAACAGTTCTTTAACATTTACTTACGTAACTGTTACAATCACCTAAACAAGTACATCATACAGTTCTAATGGTTACCAGAATTTTAGTACAACTCTGCATGTCGGGAACACAGCTCTCAAAACCTTCCATTCATTCAGAGAACTGTCACAGAAAAAACTTTTAAAGACACTGTCAAATACACTACTGGAGTTATTCTCCTACATTAAAAGCTGTAAGGACAAGATACTCCACATGCACCCACTTCAAGGCAGTATTATTTGTATTGCATTATGTTTTCCCTTCGGCATATTTTATGGTCCAAAACAATTTGTTTCTCTGTTCCCTGGACATTTCAGGTATGTCCTTTCTGTGCAATGCATTAAGGTTCAGAATTCTTTGGCTACATGAAATCACCTCTTACCTAAGAAACAGAGCGGAATTACATGGCAAGCTTATTAAGCTTTAAGCATCTGCTGATTGCCATGGAGTACATCCTGAGGAGGGCTACCCCCACACAAAATCACACCTTAATGCAATGCCAGAAGTTATCGGAAAGCGATGCATAATTGTATGTAACAAAGATCACAAGAAGTACTTAGAAAAGCAAGCATTGCACTGCTAAACTTAACTACATAGGGAGCCACAGCTCCGAGGGGAAAACTGAGCAGCCTTCAGATTTAAACAAGCTGAAATTCAGTTCCCCACACTGGGGCAACTCATGCTTGTACATAGATTTTAAATGTTTGTTTTGATACTCTAATAATGCTTTTATTTCCATCACAGAAGCCTAATGGTTACCACAGTTTCGCAGTTACTTTTTCAAGTTAGTATCATACTGCTTTTTATTTTTTCTTAGAACATCTTTGTAACACTTGTGTAAGCAGAACTCCTCAGCTCTATGTCCTTAAGGCTAAACTGCAAGTTACAGTTACACAGGCAGTCTGCAAAAACACTCCAAAAGGAAAGTGATATCATAAGTGTAACGTTTAAAAGTACAGCTTCTAGGGACTGCCACCTCAAAGTTGTATGCCCAGATTCTATTGAAAGTATTAGATAAAAAAGAGTTTAATTGCTAGTTTCAAAAATTGGTGCTATCAAAAGGGAATCTGGATAGTGCCAATAGGTGCTACTATTTTTGAATTTCCAAAAAAGGCCAGCACTGTCAAACCACTGCTTCACAGATGACAGCATAGAAATGCAGAATTCAAAGAATCAATTATTTTTAAGTAGTCTTTCTACCTGTATTTCTCAATAAAGAAGTGAATTCTAATATCAAAAAATACCTACTAAATGTATAATAAAACCTGAATAATTATTAGGAACAGAGAAGAATCTTGCTCCATTCATGAACAAGATCTTTTAGCTACTAGGAAGAAAAATTCTGAATATGTGGTACACTTACCTAAGGTACATCTTAGGTCTTCTCATTATTGCAACCCTTTATGCATATTAACAAACTATCTCTCAGTCTCTCCTCCCTCAGGAAGGACTATCCCAAAAAAACCCTGTTTTTAATAATGGAAGCATGGAATTGACCATGCAGATGAGAATGTTCATGAAAACTTGAAAACTAGTACTGTAACTGTCGTTTCTCAACTTTGAGCATTTGAATCTATTATCTTCAGTTATTTGAGACCATATCTACCTACACGATGACCAAAACTCTCAGCCTTGTCAGGATAAAGTTCTAGACAGAAAGTTGGTGGCTGATGCAGAAAAGAGAGCCCAGCCCCTTAACTGTTTATCTTTTTATTCTCTGTTGTGATTTCACTTCCCACTCTTTACATCATTTCCACCACCACCACCACATAGCTTCCATTCACCTAACACATACTATGGTATTCTAATTCTGCTTTTCTGCTTTTTGTTTTTTTCATCTCCTGCTCTGCTCACTTGTTCCCAAATTATAATTACTTGACCTAATCTAGTGTTCATAATTACATTATGCCCTTCTTTAATTGCTTAAAAGTTAAAAAGAATTATTTTAAGACTACAGTAAATCCGCATACATGATGGCTATTAGAATATAAGCACATTCAGGTCTCAGAGCTGCATTTATTATGACCCAGTTTTACTCGTTAATTTAAATACAATCTGTTCTGTGTAATTGCACAAATGTATCCTATTCTATAAGGCAGCTAACTTGCATAAATCTGTATTTTATACAACTCTGCATACACTTCATTGTACAAAACTAACTTTATGTCCCAAAATACTGCCTATGTTTTCAGTGCTATAAATAGTAATGGTTACTTACTAGAAACATTCACACATCTGCAAATAATTCATTGCTTAGTTTAATAAAGGATCATCTAGATTTTTATTCTATTTTAAGGCAACAATAAAGTCCATATATTGCAGCAGAATCTAAGTAGCATATTGGCAGTAGACTGCCAATATTTATTTTCCAAGTTCTGTATGTGAGATATGTGCTTAACAGCAGAAATAAGTCTTTCTTCACAGAATCATAAAATGGTTTGGGCTGAAGGGACCTTAAAGCTCATCCAGCTCCAATCCCCTGCCATGGGCAGAAACACCTTCAACTAAAACAGTCTGCTCTAAGCCCCAACCAGCCTGCCCTTCAACACTGCCAGGGACGGGGCAGCCACAGCTTCTCTGGGCAACCTGTGCCAGTACCTCACCACCCTCACAGGGAAGAGCTTCTTCCTAATACATGAATCTCCCCCCCTTCAGATTAAAGCCACTCCCCCTTATCCTATCCCTATACGCCCATAGAAAAAGCCCCTCTCCAGCCTTCTTGATAACATTGTCTTACTCAGCACAAAGTCCTGGCCGCGCATTAACGCGGTGTCGGCACAGGTGCCCCCCGAACGCTTTCAGCACTACAGGGCACGCCCCGCCCGCCGCGGCGATGTCGGCGTTCAGGTCACGGCACTACCCAAGCGGCACCGCCCGCACCCGCCATGGCACCCGCAGCGCGCTACCTTCCAGGCCAAGAGCAGCACGTTCATGATGGCCAGCAACGGGCAGGGTCCGTTCTCGTTCTGTGTGATGACGGGCGTGTTTTCCTCCTTCCAGCGGACCCACTTGATGTGATAGACCGACTGGCCCGGGAAGCGTTCCTTAGAGGCGGAGAGGAGCTGGGAGCCCGCCGCGGGCCTATCCCCTTCGGGCTCCGGAGCCGCGCCCTCCGAGGAGGCCCCCGCCACCACCGCCTCCTCGGCATCGCTGTTGAGCTCGGAGCTGCTCGGGCAGCAGGAG
>JBCJKH010051060.1:23762-53936 GCA_039877255.1 Loriculus beryllinus | reverse complement strand
TGATCATCCTCGTGGCCTCCTCTGGACTTGTTCCAACAGTTCCATGTCCTTTTTATGTTGAGGACACCAGAGCTGTAGAAAATACTCCAAGTGAGGTTTTCTAACTTCCTACTCTTTTAATGTTAGTGACCCAAGACAACGACAGAGACCTAAAATCAGCAACGAAACCATTGGCCTTCATTTAGAGACATTATCTGTTTAATAAATATGACTGTAAAAGCAATAAACAATAGCAATTATACATTACGCTACATTGTATTTAACGAAAGGGGAAAAGAAGATGAAAAAGTACATCAAAAAAAGTAATTTTAAAATTAGAAATAGTTCCAACACTATAAGAAAACTTTTTGATTGGCTTACTATAAAAATAAGTTGGCTAATGTTGGACTTCAGTGGGGACTATTGTACAGTTGCTGCCAATACTTGCCCATCTTTCGTAAAGCTGTAGTTGCAAAGACAATAGCAAACACAAACTGTTGTGTGTCTGTACCTGTCTTCAGAGAAACAACAGAAAGAGGCAGAGGACTCTGTTTAGTGTTTATCCTTTAACTACAATGTGTCCAGTGTTCACTTAGTATCACTTTTTTCTTTGCCAGCAGGTAAGTTGATTTGGGCTTATATCCAATTTGTGAAATTCAAACCCACCACCACGATGAACCCCCTGCCCAGGGACTCTAGGCAACACCAGCAACACTGCTTTCTCCTGGTTTTGACTCAGTTTTATGTGCACAATGTCTACTGACCAAAATCCATTCCTGTCAGGAATCAGTGTGCCTCCTACATGTGCTATACTGATTAGGAACTGGTCTCTATTTGCCTTCACCTAACAAAGTTAAGTGTACATTGGTTACTGCCTTTTTCTCTTTGCACTTCAAACCAAATTCCTGGTGCTAGGTTTACCCGAGTTGGGTTGGAAATCAACAGCTGTAATGACCATGGAATAGTCTGTGGACAGCCAGTGTCTTGGGAGGACTTGTTCAAGGTATGCTAAACTTGTTTTCCTACTGTTCCCTTTCATACTCTATGTGAACATATCCTGCAACCTCATTTCTGGTTTCAGTGTAAGATACAAGCTTATTGGTAAGAAAACAGATCTTGTACAAGAGTAGTCCTGTGGTACTGGGGCTCAACATGCATGGCAACAATCTCAGGCCAAATTCTCCCTCCTTTGCCCAGAGTGGAAGGAGTTTGTCCAGATCTCCAACCAAGGTGGGCTGCCGAGAAGGCCATAGGAAGCTGTGCATAGACCTTTTCCTGCTCCCTGTTCTATGGGCAAGGTGTCTTTCAAAAACCGACAAGCCTTGGGGTGACTCCCAAAGGCAAGATCTTCTGGGGCTTCCCCAGACAAATCCAAACGTCAGCACTAAATGCAGTTGAGGGTGTTACTAGGGCTTTCTCTTCGACAAAACTGAATGTGTAAGGCTGGTAGAAAGTACAGTGTAAGTCCATGCTGGCAAGAACCTTCTGCAACTGCAGTATGGACAGACCTCCCTCCCTGTAAAGCATGCTAATTCTGTCCCACTCAAGGTTAGGCGGCAAAAAGTTATCTTTCAACAGTGATATCAGTGGGATGCCTTGGTGTGAGCAGGCTAAAAAAGCTGTTTAAGAAAGAGCCTGGCCTTGTGGTTGGGATCACCCAAAATTGCACCCAGCCTCCTCGCAGCTGTGGGGCACAGGCAGCAGCTGCAGCTAGAGGAATGAAGGGCAAAGTCTAAACAAAGACAAACCAGATTGACCAAGAATACTTTCAGTGCCTTGAAACTCCAGTGTGATTTCCCGTGTGTGTCCTATGAAAGTCTGCTGAGGCGGCTAGCCCTCCCACAGCCCAAAGTGCTAAAAGAGCAGTTAAATCTAAAGCCAAGAAGCCTAAACATCCCCTCCCACCTCCCCCAGCACTTCTCCCCCCACATCCCAGCCCACCCCTCTCCCTAAAGAAGAGACCCCCATGCATATTCTTGGCTATACCATTATGAATTTTCTACAAATTAGAGACAGATCAGAAAAAAGAGAGTGGAAGAGTGAGGGAAAGGGCTGCAGGAGTGAATAGTGGTACCAGATCCTCTCCCCCCCACCCACCCCACTAAAATTGAACACCTGTACAATGCAGTTCCACTATGGTCTCAGTATAATGTCCACATGCACAGGCTTAAAGCTAAAAACCCTTTGTCATCCGACGAATTAAAAAGTCCAAATGCAGTGAGCTCTCCCTAATATTTTTTTTGATATAGATATGTATCGGTGTCCTCAATTCAACCATTTACATAGGTAGGGATTTCTTTTGTGCTCTGGGGCTCAGCAGCTGTGGAAATACTTCCTGTGGCAAAAAAAAAAAGAAAAAAGAGAACAAAATAAAAGAGTCAGTAAATAACAAGCGTGATTAGCCAAGGAAGATGTTAGAAGGTATCACCTTGCTTGCCTTTGGGATTCAACTGTTCCAGACTGACAAGTTCTTCCCAGAAATGTTTTCTTGTCATTTAAAACACTGAAGGTGATGTCCTGTTCTTTTGCTAATGAAGATGATTCACCCATTTTGAATAGAAGAGGGAGAGGCCAGAGCAGAGGGGTGGAGGGAGAGAGGGGATGTGGTCCTCAGAGGAAACTCGTTTGCAATGATAAGATGTTGGAGATTTCACACAGCTTAAGCTTTGCATTTGCAAAAGAAGAGCCTAAACCACTCACATCAAGAAAATAGGAATCATGGGGTTTTGCTGCCAGAGTCTGGAGATAAAATTAAATGATCCAGGGAAGGATCCTTGAATGTTAGTCAAAAGAGTTCAGAAAACCTGAACAAGCATACAAAAGAGAAACACCCAATTACAGTCTTGTTTTGTTTTCCCAAAAGAAAGAAAACTCATTTAAAAAGAAATTGCTGTTTTCCAGAAACAGATGAGGTGGTTGTACAGGTGAGCAAAGAGCCTTTGCACTTCCTATTCTGTTCATACCTATGTCCAGACCTTCTCATTTTCTGAACGATCTCTGATTGTTGGACTGACTCCTTTTGACAGAGAATTGACTCCATTTATCCCACACATTTGCCTTTTGCAGTCACAGGTATAAACGAAGGAGTTATAAAAGGCTAATTTCCGATTCAATAGTGTCCAGTATCATGGCTGAGAAACACACAAAATGCTGGCAATTGTAGAAAGCCAGAAATGCTACAGTTACACCAAATGAAAACCTACTCCCAAAAAAGCTTCAAGGGTTTAGTTTCCAACACCAGCAAGAGCACTTTTGAAGGTACCTTGAGTAGAGCTAGCAGGTGACTGACTCCTGCCACTTCTGTCTCAGTGACCTGTGAATACATGTTTCGCTACCCCTGAACAGCATGAACCATGGGCTTTTCACTGTTTTAGAAAGGGTAAGCTCGAAGCCCATCTTAATTCTAGAAAGAGGGTTCCTGACCTGAAATTGGGTGTTTCTCCCTTAGCACCAATTTTGCCTTGAAGGCTTTTGGGGTAAAAAAAGAAAAAAACCCAAACAAACAAACAAAAAAGAATTGTTAAAGTTTAGGACCCACCGCTCCGGGTCTTGGCTTGAAACCTCTTGGTGATCCACAAGCCTTTTGGAAGTCCTCTGTCCAGACTACCTTGGTTGCATTTCCTTTCCTTGGGTTCTGGACTGTGGCCTGAGGTTGCTCTGTATGGGGAACACCACATGGGAAGGTTGGTTCCCTCACTCCATCCTGTATTTTGCTAAGCAAGGATGTCCAGGTCTACTGATAAATAGCTACTTAGAAGCTTTTAATAGCTATCAGATCTCCCCTTAGTGAACAGGTGAGATCAGTACTGACTGCAGTGGGGCTTTCAACTTAGACACTAATTTCATCAAAAGACTTCTCTTTCCACCCAGGTTATTTCACAGGCCACAACCTTAGCACATCACATTCCCTCCTTTAATTGCCCTTCCCCTTGCTCCTTCTCAGCAGTAGCTATGACTCCAAGGCTGCTTTAGTGAATACTCACATATATTTTAGGGACATCCTTAGGTGGAATCTAAGGTTTGGTTAAGCTGATGAAATTGTGCAAATAAGGGATCTCAGTTACAACTATGCCTCATTCCTGTGTAAGTCAAAACAGCTGTAAACTTTAATTCCTCTAAAGTAGGCTCATGTTCTTATTTGCAGGGGTCCTGTACTGTACCTCTGGTCTGGTCCTGCAGAATTGTCACCCCACAGGTGAAACTGAGCCATGTCTGAGCAATGCCTAAGCAATGCCAGCTTTACCTGGTACCCAGGCTGAAACACCCCTGCTCCATCCCAACACTTTTACTGTAGTCGGGGTAACAGAAAACATATAAGTATGAGCGACTGTATTACTGATCTCAGTATGCCCCCTTGAAGTCTATTCACTTTAGGTCCTGTGAAAGCCTGCTTTGCAAATTTTCAACCACAGAGGCCTGTAGGAGATATCAGCCTGAGGGCAAGCCCAGCTGTTCACTGCAGAGATCCCAGGTTTTGCTTATTTTCCCTGGGAATCAGCCAGGCTAGTATTGCTGCTGGCAACAAGGTCTGGCACAGTACAAAGGCCAGAGCTGTCAAAACATCAATAAATGCTTAGCTTTTAGATATGACTTACCAAATCACCTGCTCACCTCCATGTTCCAGGTGAGGGTGGCTGAAGTCCTCCTGGATGTGGGGTTTAGACCCGCAACTACATCAGCCCCAGCAAAATAAATTAAATTGCCTTATAGCGCAAGTTAAGTGCTGGCAGGATTTTTAAGAAGGGGAAAGGATCTACACAGAGCAACTAGGAGAGAGAAAAAGCCTAAAATTGTTCCCCTCCCTTTCACCACATGGCAGTGAGGGAAAGGGAAGAGTAAGCAAAGTTTCCTGTAGCAAAAATAATGTTGCAGCAGAAGAGGACAGGGAAAGGAGTGTGCAGGAATACGGGAAGGAGGGAGGCTGAGAAAAGGGTTAGCCAATTATAAGTCAGAGTCTGACCAGCTGTGGGATGCTGCAAGTTATTTACCTATGGGCTGGACTTCCAACTTCTCATCTACTAGTTGCTCAGGGCTCATCAGCTCACTTTGAGGGATATTAGGGATGCTTTCCCTCTGACTGACTGGACTGACCATCTCTTGATCTTTTTCATTCTGCATCTGTGCATATATATTAAGGCCAGGAATCTTCCTAAAACATTAACAGAAACCATCATTGTGGGGTACTCTGGCATATGATGTAGTATCAGCTTTTACAAACCAAGACACAAATCACTGCAAAAAAGAAAACCCAACAAAACCCAAATACCTCAGTGAAAGGCAGCAACGGGGAGAAGGAAATGGCTCAGGGAGGGTCATACCTTTTGAACTTGTAGATTACAAAGACAGCTAGTCCCACAAAAACAACAGAGAGGAGCATCAGCATAGCTGAACCACTGTGACTGGGAGTGAGGTCCACAAGGGGAGCTGCAAGAGAGGGACAGAAGTTTACAGCCACCCCCAGACTGCAGCAAAAAGTTTCTCCCCCCCAGAAACATAGTTCATCCTCCCCTTATTGCACTTATAGCATCTGCACAGATGTCTCCAGGGCTTCTGTCACTTTCTAATGCACCTGGGAAGAAACCTGAGTTCAGACCATTTGCAGTGCTCAATCTATCCCTTCACATGAAGTCCCATAGCTTTCTCCTTAGAGGCCTCTCTCTGGCCTGAAAGGACTGACTGAAACATATTCTCCCATATTGCAGACAGTCCCCCAAGGTAATTGCAAATGAGGTCATTTGGGTACCAAACCCAGCATTTCCTGGACAATCCTGCAGCTACCTGTGGGCTAGTTTGTCATGTTGACTTTCTGTTTTGCTTAGAGCTAGTTTGGGTAGCTCCCAATGGATAGTGAATAATGAGCAACTGGAACCTCAGTTGTACTGAAGCAACAATGCTGACCAAATGTATTGTTCTCTGCTCAGTCCTGCTCCTTCCCAAGCAGAAGCCTTCACAGACACTGCCTCAGCATCCATGTGTTACCATGGGAAGCTCTTCTCACGTCGCTGACATTTTAAGTTTTTTCCTTTACCTCTTTCCTATTCTTCTGAACATGTTCTACTCTTTCTTTCAGTGCCCTGCTTTCTCTTCCAGAAGCCTTCCACGCAAGAGTGTGCATAGTTTCAAGTTAAAAAAAAAAAAACACCACCAAAACCAACACTATTCAAGTTAAAAAACCACCACCAAAACCAACACTAATCAAACAAAAGTCTCACTGTGCTTCTCCTCAGTTTTCTCACCATCTTTTCATAGCTGCTTGCAAAATAAGGCAACATAAGACAGCCAGGAGCATGGTTTTCCCAGAAATACAAAGTAAATTGTATTAAAAGAGAGTTTCCATCACTCATACACACACACACACAAATTGGAAGGACACATATAGGTCCAGTGGTCTCAGTTGTTCATGCAGACAGTAATAACACATACTGTAGTCAAACATGCAGCTGTAGCTGTGCCATTATAAAGGGCTAATGTTCACAGTAGATACAGCCTCACTGACTGTCTCTATCTGGCATCACACACAGAACAAGGGGTAGGTAGTGCCTTCCTCTGCAAGGCAGTGAAAGTTAACTTGAACCATATCCATCATACACATCCTCTTTCTCTCTCCCACTTCACATTCACTGAACAGTCTCATCCTAAAACAGAGCCAGAAGACACAAGAAAACGCACACACAAGAAATACTCAGCCATACACACTACACACACATTTTCAGCAGTCACACTCGGCCTGATAAAGCCAAAAGAGAAGTAAAAAGACTTCTCCTTCTCACATCAAGCAGGTTGTCCTCAGGAAGGTGAGGAACTAGGATTAAATGATTTATTAATAGGAATTCCTCACACACCTCTATCTCCCTTTGCATCTGTATTTTGTAGGTCTCTGCAGTTCCGTGGGATGACAAATTAGCTATCTGACTGACTCAGACTCACCATCAATGTTCTTGTCATGATGCTGTAACTGAGAGCCTGGTAATAAGCAGCTATTTAACTGCTTTGTGAGGAATATTAGCATGTTTTACTCTGCCTTAGAATTGAGGTTCTTGTTTGTTGAGTTGGTGACATTGTTGTTGCTTGCGTTTTTTTCATGAGAAGGAATAAACATGAGTGGATTGCAATCTGTTGCCCACAGTTACTGTAAATTAACCCACCCTTCAGTGTGGCTTGAACAAAGTAGATGGAGGTGTGAAATGTGCTGAGGCCAATGCCTGTCATTCTTTTGTGCTCTAGGGAAGGCGCATGCTCACATGCAACTCACACCACACAGAGTTTAATTTCTACAGGTTCTGCTTGAATATCCACACCAAGCTAGTTTAGATAACTGCACTTTCGTGCAGAGAGGCATGGGAACATAAATGTAGGCATATGTGTGCTTACAAAAACATACATGTGTGCTTACACATACATGTGTGCATACAAAACCAAATGCTGAGCTTTGTGGTTTAAACTTCAGCCCACAGCTGCCCAGAGTTCAACACAGAGTCATAGTGAAAAGGCTAGGAAAGAAGGGATACCATGGACCAGAGCAGAACTTCTGCATCGTGTGCTTCCCCCTGGATCACATTTTCTAGAGATTGCTTCTAGTGTTGGCTTGTGTTCCAGCTTTCCCTGCTTTATTTATTTTTTATAAAATTGGATTTCAAAAGAACAATTCTTCCTTGTCAACCAAAACAATAGTTTTCAGTAGTGATGTAGATCTCTCTTTTGGTGTTTTGTCAAATTCTAAACTATTGCCATGTTTTGATGTTGTGAAATTGGGCCTCTTATTTAGATGGGGAACTAAGTCACGACCTCTGCAGCTTGATAAGGACCCATATTTCCTCAAAGATATTACAGTAGCTACTCTCTGGGCTTTTTACTATCTAGTTTAGCAGTTCAGACTCGTTTTGAATTCTTGAATCATATTTCTGCAAGAGACAAAATCCTGTAGTGTTCCTATCGGACATTGTGAAGCCTGTTGCAGCAATCACTCATATCTCACCAGCGGCTTCGAAGAGAAGTACAACAAAGTCCACCTACACAAACGTGTGTTTGCATCTATTATGGCCAAAAAAGTACTAATTCCTGGGATGTGTGTAAATACAAACAAAAATGTGCATTTCTGGTTAGCAGAAAGAGCGTGTCTGAGCCAAGCACCCTCTGCAGATAACACTGTATTTGAAGCTCACATTAAGATGATTTTAGATATGTTTCCTTTATGAGATGGGCACTGAGCATTTTCTAAAAGTACATATAGAATCACTGGTTATTGTTGAAAATTCACATGGACTGACACCAGCTTGGGCAGACCTGTTCACACCATAAAAAGCTATTTTGCCAGTACAAGGAAACTGAGGCTTTTAATTTGCAAGTTAAGAAAAGAAGATGATACCAACTGATCAGAATTATCAGCAGCTCCTGGAGAAAAGGAATTCCTGGGAATAGATTTGTTAGAATCACAGACTGGTTTGGGTTGGAAAGGACCTTAATGATCATCCAGTTCAAACCCCCCTGCCATTGGCAGGGGCACCTTCCACTAGACCAGGTTTCTCCAAGCCCCATCTAACCTGGCTTTGAATACTGCCAGGGATGGACATCCACATCTTCTCTAGGCAACTTGTTCCAGTGCCTCACCACCCTCCTATCTCTTGTAATAAATCCTATCTCTTGTTAAATAGGGCCTGTACTGTTAATTGAGGATATAGCATACAGAATAGACAGAGACTTGTAATTAATATCAAGACTTTGGAGATGGTTCATTTTAATATAGGATTAGTTGAAGTCCAAACTGCCTAATCTTATGTTTGTACAATATGTAAATTGATTCTAGTCTTTCAGATTGCTGAACAACTCCTGAAATGTGCTTAGTGGCTTAGAATGTTTGCTAACTCTAAAATATCTGAATAAATCCAGGGCTAGCTGGTAACCTTTGCACTGTGTGATCCAGGCTGAATATGCCGTGGTACTACTCAGTTGTTGAATATTTCAGAGGCAGCCCAGATGTGTGCATTTCTACTGATACAGTACATTTCCATCAACAGCAGCAAATTCTTGCACATCAGTAGACAAAAGGATTAGTTGTAAATGCAAAGCCACTATATCTTTTTGGCATGATAAAGAAAGGGGAGGTGGAGCAGGGATTTTAATGTCTGCCATACACTGATCTGTTATTGCAACATAAAAATAAGAAATGTTTAAAATACAGCTGGTAACATGTTACTACCATCAAGGAATATATTGCTGGCTGTGATAGATGCAACAGAGGGCATACACAGAAAGAAGACACTGACCTGTTGTTAAATGGGCAGCATGGACAAGGATTCGAACTCCTGGCTTCAACTCAAAATGGACCAGGTTTTGGTTCAGTTTCTGGATCAATCTTTCTGAAATCTGGTAAAAAAGGAGAAAATAAGAAATGCATTTGTTTCTTGATCATTGGTTTAAATTACCAGTAGGTGGTAGGGAATGAAGCTGAAAGCAAAGCAGAGATTTTGCAGAGGCACCAGACTTTCCAAGCACAATTTCCTATCACAGAGAGGAAGTTTGTGAAAGCTGAACATCTGCCAGCACTATGTCTCGAGCAGCTTGTGTACAGTTAGCAATGACTGATAGCAACAAGCTGCCCTGTCACACCTCTGGAAGAGCAACCCAGCAGCAAAAGGGAATTGAGTCGCAGAGGAGCATTATGCCCCCAAGTACAAGTATCTGCAGGACCAGCAAGCATCAGCACATAGGGGAATTATGTTTATTGTTAAAGCAAAGATGAGCATTTCAATTGGTAACACTCATTCCCTCATTACAAATAACATTTTGATTGTTGAATAGCCAGCTCCATGATCTTAGAGCATGTTCATAACACGTGATACACCTGAATCAAAAAGTCCTTACCCCAGCTTGCACTTTAATTTCAAGTCCTAAAACCAAATTTAATTTCATGAAGCTGTGAGTTCAAGCCAGGTGCTCCCTAATCTGTAAGTATGTACGAAACCCAGCTCAAATCTGAAAGCATTTACTGCCTAAATAGTGTGGCTTAAACAAAACCCATGTTCCGTCTATTCTTATGGGTCACGCACAGAGAGAACATGCTCTTACATTCTCTCTTTTATGGAAGAGACATTCCACAGAGCTTTTAGATCACTAGATTATTTTACCATAACTCTGGTGACAAGAGCTTTAGCAGAAACAAAGATGGCTACTTCTTAAAGAACACAACAGAAAAGATGAGCATTTGCTGAGATAAGACCCTATGAAACCTGTATTTGCACAGTGAGGAAACCAACTTTGGTCCAATCTGCTGGTAAACATTAATTTTTTTAAGTCAGTTTGTCACAGTATTCACAGAGCCAGTATCTCCATACCACTTTTAATTACATCCAAGAAGTTCTAGGCATAAACCTTACTCTGCAGTTGCAGCCAACATGTTCTTATACCCATACCAAGATCAAGAGGAACTGTATTCTAGTGCTCACCACTTAATTTAATTAATTTTAAATAAATTCTTATTCCATCTTGAAGATTAATGAAAAATTGTCAGAAAAAAGAACATTCCAATAATTTTTACACCATCTTTTTCATATTCTTCATTTTTGTCTGGTTGAATTATTTCAGTAAACGTTACCCAGATATGATTAGATGTTCTCTGGCTATCATTCATCAGAGTATGAGATTTATCTGCCTTTTTTTTTTTTTTTATTAACATTCTTAATGGCTCTTTCAATACTCTTGGCTTATACACTTCATTTCTGGCTGCTGATCACTTGAATAGGTGCCTTTGGTACAATCTCAGTTTGGCAATAACTCTTACAGGCATTTTATTTATATTTTTAATATAACTCTTTAAAGTTTACAGTTTTTTATGGGTGCCAGAATAAGCAGTAAATATATTTCTTCCAATAGCAAGAAAAAAATACCACCTGCTTACAAAGAGCCATCTGCTGAGCTCAGAGCAGCAGGGACGGTGACACAAAGATGAGCAGTACATGAAGAAAGCCTGGGAAGCAAATTATATCCCTCTTTAAGAATTTTAGCATATTAATAACCAAGATTCGCAAATATAATGAGTGCTTCATCTCTAAAACTGGAGCAACAGATGCAGATCGACATGCCTTAACCCAGGTACATTAATGGCTTGTGGAAATAAAGGGAAAAATATTCTGGCCATTTCCAGTCCCAAACATGACCTCCATACCCCTGCAAGAATTATGTCCCTTTCTGCTCTGAGGTCCTGAGGCTGCTGGAGGAACTGAGTCTCTGAAAAAAAGCCACTACAGGACAGTAAACTGAAGAAAAAAGCCACCACATTGTGCCATTCCTCTTCAAAACGTTGTGATAGCTACACAAAATAGTCAGGGAAATAGTAGTGGTAATAACCATACATGATACCTTTTAGACAAAAAGAGTCTTAACATGATGTATAACTAAAAATGTAGCTAGCAAATACTGCTATCTGGTATTGGAGAATGGTTTCATCAAGGATTTGGACAAGAAACGGAAGCATAGCAGAAGCCTGAGAAAGTGAGCATGAGAAGGAACCAGAGACTTTGTTGGGTACCAATGACATGAAGGAACACTGAGATCTCACCTTGCCTGGTAGAGGTCTCCTGCAGTGCAGAGTGAAAAGGGCAAAGCAATAGCAATGCTTTACATCACAGGTAATTGCTAAACTGCAATGTTTACATTACAGCTGAGAGGTGCTGTGGAAACCTCCCAGCAGGTGAATTGAGCATGTGAGAGAAAGCTCAACCAACATTCTTGTCTGGTGAGCTGATGAAAAAGAATAATAGGAATGGGAGAGGCTATAAGAGTGGTAGGAAGAAAAAGGAAGAAAGGCAGAGAGAAACAATCACAACTGAAGTTTATTATTGCATTGTTACCTCATCATGAATAAGGACATCATTGTACTATACCCTATACAAATGCAACTCAGAATAAAATTATTTCTGCCTGAAACCATCATTATCTCATCAGAAGCCTGAAATAGCCATCACTGTTCCAGGACTATCTGCAAAGTGTCAAAACAGGAAGCTATTGCTCATGCTGCTGAGAGTATACAGCAGATTTCCTTGGCTCAATTAATTATATGCTCTCCCAGTGGCTTTTCTGGGTGCAGCTTTTTTGCCTGAGTCTTTATGGAATCTGAACAAGTCAAAAAATGAGGAACAGACTGAGACTTTCAAAAGCGCCAGAAGTTCTTGTGAGATTCAGACATCTGCCTTCCTCAGGCAGCTCTGGAGATTCCTGACACACACTTCTGAGGGAAGAACAGATGCATTCCGACATGTTTTTAAAATGTTTGCTTGTTTGGTACAATATTTTCACTTTGCTTTATGTGGAAAGTCTGATTCTTTTTGAAATAGACATATAGACAGGATAGAGAGAGGGAGACAAATTCACTTCTGTACTTCTAAAAATATCTGAAACAGAAATCATACACAATAGTTTACAAACATCATTATTTGAAGTCAACAAGTAGGTTACACACAGCTAAAGGGCCACTGCGACTGTACACTGCTCTCCAAAGCTGAACCTGACAGTTTCTGGTCCTCACATGGTCCTGAGGGGATCTGTGAACTGTAGATCACTTATGACACTTCGAGACTGGAGAAGTGCCTCTTTGGCTTTTCTTGTTGTATCAAGTCTATTTCTAACTCAGTTATCAGACTTTAACCAGGAGTGGTTCTGACTCACTTAATTTGTTTACAACATAAAGCATCTCTGAAGTAAATCTCTACACAAAGCCTGATCTTAGTCACCGAGGTAATGAAAAGGTTTCAATGGGAAACATCTTGGGTCTTGTGCTTCCCTTTATTTTTGCATTCAAAGCAGTACCATGGATACATTTTTGTTTAAAAAGCAAGTAAGGAAATATCAAAATACTTTGGCCTGTTTAAAAAATAGCTAAGCACCAAACAAACAGCTAGACCTTCAATTAGGGTGCAGGTTGGCCTCAGGCCTGTACCTGTTTCTCTCTCACTCCTGGAGATGCAACTAACTCAGCTGAAGACTAAACTTCTTAGAATAGCAGCCTCCTAATTTATAGTCTTCAAGAGTCTCCCTTGTGAAAATAATTAGCTCTCAGAATTAGTTTTGGTCCTTAACTGAGCCTCATTGACTTTATCTGCTTCATTTGCAGAATTAAGCATGATATGCAAAAATAATTCAGTAACAGAAACCATTCTTCATGTACCATTTTTCATCAAAGGACACATAATGAATAATAATAACAGACAATTTGTGAAGGAAAAAAAAAAAAGAGATTCCAATTTAAAAATGGAACAAAACAAAAATTAATTTCGCTTCTCTTAGCATTTTGTCAGAATCAGGACTGTGAAAGAACCATGTGCACCAAGAAGCAGAATTACACTCAGAAGGTCATTTCCCATACCCTTATTGAATTTTGAAACCTCTGGTGTAAATTGGTTTAGACTAATTGAATGTGATTCAACTGTGCCAGTATGTACTAGCTAGGAATCTAGATAATTTTATAGATACTGTGCAAGGATCTTAACTAATGACTGTTACACTTCAATTCCTTGAGTAAATCAATAAACAACTAAGGAAAGAATTATGCACATTGATTGGTAGGAAGCAACTTGAACTGGCATTAAAAAAGTGAATCAGGATTCAGGGCAAATGCGAATTACTTTAAATTGTGCCACTCACCCTGCATAATCTTGTTTACTTTACATGAGACCTCCAGAGCTTGCTTGCTTGCTTAGCACTGAAAAGAGCATAATCACTGACTTGGGAGGGTCCAGCAGGAATTTGTTGAGGTCTTTTAAGACAGATACTGAATTCAAGTTGCTATTAGTATCCAGAGATACTGTGAGAGCACAAAGCAAAGGATGTCCCTGTGTTACTTTGGGGCAAGACCTGACCAGCAGATATGAACCTGGACATAAAAGCCAGAATCCATTTTAAATGAACAAAGGTGATCAGAAGGAGACTTGAGAATCAAGGGCTGTTCTGTACACTGAGCAAAAGATGAGAAAACAAGAGGGCTGATAGCCATACGGCAGGAGTTAAAGATATTAAGACAAGGTATATAGACAGCATCTTCTACAGCACATAAGCAGCTGTCCAAGAATAGCTGGCTAGAGAGAAGATTCCCTGGTATAAGGTCTTCTGGTCCGTATTATTTCATTATTTCCACACCTGCCTTTAGTTCTTAGAGACTGTCCCAACCTTCCCTAAGCACCCAGTGGAAGGTGGTCTGCATACAAAGGTAGAGATGTTAAAAAAATCTCTCTCTCGTAAGCACTAGATGATTTACCCCTCTGCCTGGAATTTAATTTACATGATCGACTGGCACCATTTTTTGTTAAGATTTGAAGGTGTTTACTGTCATGATCTTGTTGCTAAAATATTTAGATGACAGGCATACCAGAAATACATCAGAAGAAAGAAAAATAATGAAAGTAAATATGCTAAAATACTCAAGCTTAGAAGAGTGAGTGAAAAGAATACATAAAAAAGAATCCTAAGATGCATACACATACAGGCTTCCTGAATGCTCCTCTCCACAGTGTTAAATTCACCAGAGTTATCTCATCTCCATTCATCACTGCCCATTTGATATTCAGTTATCCACGTCATTCTCCATCTCTTTGGCTGGATACAGATACTGGCCACAGCTGCAACATCTTGAGTACAGCTGGCTACAAATCAGCTGGTGGTGCTGTTTGCTAAAGACTCCATCATGCTTGTGACTTTGCTGGTAGCTTTTCCCAGAGAAAAGATTAATAGCCTCAAATGCCATTAACTAGTTGCTCCTACTTCCATTTTGCATGCTGCTTTTACAGTTATTTTGAATAGTAAAGGTATGCAAATGGAAAATTAAAGGGAAATGCAAGAAAACATGGAAACCTTGTGTCGTAGTTTAAGCCCAGGCCGTAAATCAGAACCACGCAGTCTATTCCCCTCCATCCCTTGCTTCCTCCAGAGGGATGGGAAGGAGAACTGAAAGAATGTAACTCCCACGGGTTGAGATAAGAGCGGTCCAGTAACTAAGGTATAACACAAATCACTACTGCTATCACCAATAATAATAATGATAAAGGAAATAACAAGGGAAGAGAACACAACACCTCAACACCAGCTGACAGATAATACCCAGCCCCCCAGCAGTGCACTAGCACTTCCAGGTAACCCTCAGTTACATCCTGGGCATGATGTGCTGTGGTATGGAATACCCCTTTGGATAGCTGGGTCATGTGTTCTGTCTGCTTCCTGCTGGCTTCCCCTCCTCCCTGGCAGAGCGTGAGACTGAGAAAGCCCTTGGTCAGAAAAAACATTTGAGCAGCAACTAAGAACATCGCTGTTATCAGCGCTGTTCCCAGGCTGAAAGTCAAAAACACAGCACTGCACCAGCTACTAAGAAGGGCAAAAATGACTGCTACTGCTAAACCAAGGGCACCTTGAATTGGTGCGAAAGCATAACTTTAGAATTCTCATGTACCTTCTGCTTACATCTCATTTGACTAACAGCAGACATGTTCGCTATGTTTGACAAAAAGTCTCCACTAAAAACCAAGAAGATAACTTGTGAAAAGTATAAATAACTTGTGAAAAGTATCAATAAGATAGGCCTTCAGAAAGTTGGGGCTGTTCAGCCTGGAGAAGAGAAGGCTGCATGAAGACCTCATAGCAGCCTTCCAGTACCTGAAGAGGGGCTATAGGGATGCTGGGGATGGACTATTTATTAGGGATATTAGTGATAGGACAAAGGGTAATGGGTTAAAACTTAAACAGGGGAGGTTTAGATTGGATATAAGGAAGAAATTCTCTACTGTACGGGTGGTGAGGCACTGGAATGGGTTGCCCAGGGAGATTGTGAATGCTCCATCCCTGGCAGCGTTCAGTGCCAGGTTGGACAGAGCCTTGGGTGGCATGGTTTAGTGTGAGGTGTCCCTGCCCATGGGAGGGGACTGGAACTAGATGATCTTAAGGTCCTTTCCAACCCTAACTATTCTGTGATTTTATGATGTTCCTATTGAGTAAAACTGTACACTGAAATAAACTGAGTATGAATCAGCGTACTTGTATCACTGCCCTCTACTGAATTTTAAGTAGAATATATTTTTACACATTAATTTTGAATTGGATTAGTACTATAAATTACTCAAAAATGACTTGAAGTGCAATTAATTAGAGGTTTGTCCTCCCCTGAAGAGAAAGAATTCAGTGCTTTTGAAGCAGTGAATCTGAGTTCTGTAATCATCACATTCAACAAGCCTGCCCATAAAGATGGTGTAACAACTGCATGCCAGCCCAGGTGGCCAATGGCTACCTGGGTAGCTGTTTCTCTAAGATTTGGTATATTTTAGTGGTATTGCAGTGACAACATGCAAATCAAACACCAGAGTTTTACAACTGCCAATTATTGGTACATTTTTAAGCAGGTAGGTACTCTGTCTTCAGTTACTGTGAAACCAAGCAGGGGAACCAAGTGTACACCACAGAGTGACCCTTGCCTCTGTTCTGGTACCTGACATGTGACTATGGTGGATTCAAAGCTGTATCCCTATACCCAGTTCATACGATGACATGCATACGTGCTGAGTTTAGGAGGCTCTAGTAAGAGGGGAAAAGAAGGAGGTGTCTATAGCATAATCCATTCTCCTGGTAAATCTGTGCCTACAGTGTCCTTCTGTGGTATTTCATTCAGCTTAACCAACTTTTGATTTTGACAATGAGTAGGTTTTCCCTCCCTTGGGTACTGATACAAGGGATTTTGCAGAATAGAAACATTAATTTCTGCAACTCCTTTCCACCTAATTTATTCTGACTGCACATTTTCCAGGGACAGAAACTATTTGTCACTTTGTCTCTGGATAGGCTTGCCAGGTTTGTGTCAGATTTGGACAGTAACTTCTACATGTGATATACCACCATGGAAAAAAGACCTATATAATTAAGTGCTTCCTTAAGAAACTTTATTCTATTGCAGTGTTTGTGCAAACTAGTTCCATTTTTGTTCCTGTATAGTTTAAAGTTTCTCTTCCAACTTAGAAAAAATAATACAGAAATATAACTCCTTTGGGTGTGCACCTGCAAACCCACAAACTCACATACATGCTTTTGAACAGCTTGTTGTTTGCTTATGAGCACAAAACAGATTTCTGTTGCTACCAGACGAGAACACTATACATTATAAAGTACCTAAGAAGCAAAATAAATTGCCATCAGCAAAAGCATCTGCTCTCAGTACTCATCCCAGTGACTTCAGTCGCAGGGAGAAGTTTGTCTGAAATGCCCTGGGAAAGGGATAGTGAAGAATCACAGGCCAAATGTTATGACAAAACAGTGACAGTAACAGAATCTGCTTCAGAGCTGAGGCCAAAAACACCTTTTGAGGCCCCTCCTTAAGCCCTTACCAGTGAAAATAATGCCATTTTCTATTGAAGTAATTAGGAAGTGGAAGGCAGGAGCTGCAGACTAGTAAAAACATTCTGATCATCCTGATGGGAGCATGGGAGATACTTCTCCATAAGAAACAGTGAGCCGCAAAAGGGAAAGTTTATCTCTCTTCAAAGGTTACCATTTGGATCCTGCAAGATGCCAGAGAAGTTGCTGGAGTCCCACTGAAAATTACATTTATTCCTTGTCCATAAAAAGGGTCATGAGGCCACTGTCAGGGCTTCTTTTCTCCACAGCCACAGAGACTTCATTTGTACAGGGGGAAGAAAGAAAGGGGCTAAATACAGTAAGCTGCTGAGTTCCGGAGCGGAGTTGTAGATTTGAAAGTTTATGGACTGGCTTCCTCACCAATCTGTGATAGGGGAAAGGAGAAGGGGGATGAAGAAGAAAAGATTTTGCAGAGCAGCAAATCTCCATTTTTTTGTTTAGTATGTGGGTGGTGAAAATCGCAGAGGAAAGTCATCTGTCAATAAAAGAAGATGGCTAAGGATGCTGAGCAGGGGAAAGCTTAAGGATACGGGTTACCTAGTGGTTTGAGTCCCACAGCTAAGTTAACAGGGCTTTAAACCACTACGAGAGGTAGCAGCAATGGGCAGTAACAGGTCAGGCAGATGAAAAGGCTATGAGAAGACAAAGAAGAAAATACTGTTGATACATGCACTGATGGGAAGACTTCATTGATTCACAAATTGAGGGACAAATCCAAAGGGAAATGCTACACCCCTTGCGCCATCCAGTGGACCAGCTGGAGTCTAGTAATGCTGAGGATTTCACTGTAGCACTGAGGCTGTTTATTTGTGAGCTGATGACACCCTCTACCCCAATACTTGTATAGTCCATACCAACATGGATACTCAGGGATAGTTATCTTTGCACCTGGAATATGTGGTAATAAACTGAGAGATATTCCAGGATTTTTGCCCAGCACAGTATTTTATCTTTAAGCCATGGCCCACCTGGTGAGCAGGATCTTTTGTGTCTGCAGGGTGATACACTTCTCCAGTTGTCACAGCCTTGCACAGAGAAAACAATCTACAGTGGCTGAACCCCACTACCAGTATCATTAAGAGGGGAGGCAGATAATCCACCCCCATCCGTGTGCATTAAAGTAACAAAGTTCAATCTGCCCAGATCTACCACCCAGCTTTGCCCTTCAGTGCTTTCTAGACTCTTCACAGCCTCATAAACTTTGCCTTATGAGGCTACTTCAGTTCATGTTGACAGAAGTCATGCCCTGTATCCTTCCTGCCTTCTTCCTACTTCCAGGAAGTAGAATGAAACTTCTAAGGACATGACATCATACAAATGTATACCAATTTAATATTACTAAGGGAACCCAAATAGGAGACTCATCTCCTAAATACAGCTCCAAAACCTTTTTCCAGTGTTTGGAAGAAAAAATCCATATCGAAATAATACAAAACAAAACAAAACAAAACCCTAACAAAAAATCCCAGAGGATGGAGCATGTATCACAGTTATAGTTTAGACCCCAGTGAATCAGATGCATTTGTACCACAATTATTTTTTCCAGCCTCTCTTGGAAATCCCAAAAAAGGCTATTTCACAAATGCATAAACACAATCCCCCCCCCCCTTGTAATAGGCACAATACCTGCTCTAGGTCTGCTGATGTTCTTTTACTTTCTGCTGTGGCATCTCGATATGGTAAAATGAAGAGTTCAGCGAATGTGGGTAGACCAGGGAGCACTGCGACCAGAATATGCTTGCTTGAAATACCTGTTGCCTGTTACATAGACAAATAATGGTCAGATAAACACTGGGGATGGCACTGAATGCTGAGAGCTTCTTTGCTAAGGCATCACAGTATTCATACAAATGATGTAGGGTATATCTGGTACGACAGGGAAAATCTTGTTAAAATCTACTGCATGTAAAATGTCAAGGATTCATGATTTCCTGATCTAAGCTGTTTTATTATTCTCCGGTAAAATATGCAGGGTCCTAAGGCAACAGTGATAATCAGGCATGCTATAAGGAGCTCATAATTAACAGTTGCATACGGTATGATTTGCTTTGTCTAAATTTAGCTATTTTAAAGTTACCTGAGTATACCAAGTTAGTCCCCAAGGTTGTTCATTTAGTCAGCTGTAAGAAACCATATATTATTGGGCAAGAATATATGGGCAGAGCTGCATTTTAGACATATGATTAGCCAAAACATCTTAAAAGCTTTGCGGAGACTCAGGGAGAAAGATGATGATGAATAAAGTTCGAATCCCAAAAGCCAAACACATTCTTAATAGTTCACATCCTGGGTCAATTCCACAAGTTAATGAGGACCTTATTACTATTTTTTAAGTGTTAAAGATGGTATTAATCTGCAAATTTTCATTTTTTTTCTCTTGTTGGCTGAAAATCTTAAGTAAGCAATTAAAACTCACACAAATCAAAAAGCAATCAAAACTTCAACACGAATTAGCCAAAATTCAGGAAAAAGTACCCCACAGGCATCCCTACCAGGGTCAGATCTGGTCGGGTGTTTCAGCTGCTGGTACCATGATATTACACAACCAGGTTGCAGAGTTATTCTACAGAAAGGAGCTAGTTTGGCGTTCAGGAAGTTTTGTGAGTTGAAAGGAGGAGAAACAGCTTGCTTAGTCTTCCTCCATTGACTCTTTGTACTGTGGATTATCTGGCGAATGCATTTAAATCTCAAGATACTCATTTAACTCATGTTTACAAGTGCTGAATTTAGTAGATCACTTTTAAAGGAAAAGAAAAAGTGCTCTCAGATATATGACAGACCACAGCAGCTGGATGCAACACAGAGATTCCCCCTGCAGTCAGGGCTTGCAGCCCTCTCAGACATTAATTGGACCTAAACCTCATGAATTCTTCTCCCTAGTGGTTCAAAAGCAAAGTCTTGGAGCAGCTGCTCATTGAAGGAAACAATGGATGGAGGACAAGGAGGCAGAAAACCTGATTGCAAATCACTATTGCCTGAGCTGAGTCGTTGACCATCCCATGTGTGACTGCTGACAGTCCAGGGAATACCCTGTGGAGCTATGAAAAGGGAACCCTTCCCCTCCACAGCACACCAAGGTGCATGTGGTGTTGCTGTTATTGGTTTGGGGTTTTTTTATTGTGGATGTAGAAGAACTATAACAACATGAAGGTCTCACACATTCTTTCCAAGTATTCTGTGAAGCCAGGGCTTGCATTATTTGTGCTTGCCTGACAGGTTGTTCTAAGATGTCAAGAAAAAGACACAGTATTACCAGTTAAAAAAGTCTTCCTTTTCAGAGGCTGGGAATAATTTTTACTTTTTTTTGGTCTTTCAGCTTTTTGGATGATCTAATTAGGTCGTGTGTATATTCATCAAAAGTGGGAGACAAGACTCAGAAAATCAATGATGTGAGCATATGATAATAATGATCATAATACAAAATAGGATATTTTGTGATAATATGAAATCATCCCTACACACAGAGATTTTAGTAAAGAGCTGTGATTTTTTATGCAGAATTTTTATCCAAGTCTATGGTACTTTGTAATAAGAATGTAATACTTTAATAAAAGTTCATAAAAATTCTATGATACAGCTATAATTTCCTATTGAATTATTTAGTTATTCAACTCATTTTTATACAGTTTACTTAATTGCTGCAGAAATCTATTTGGTTTATCTTTAATTTCTGTGGGAACTTCTCATAAAGGCTTGTTTAAGCTGAATCATTTAGCTATATAGAGAGGAATAATCAACTATCAATTTTATTATTTTTTTTTTTACTCCAACAACAAAAAGGCTGTGTTTTCACTGTTCTGCTTTTTGAATGCCACCTTGGTAGTGTAGTTTTATAATTATTTTTCTTTTACAGCTTGATTTTGTTTTATTGAGCTGTTTATGTTCTGAAAATTCATCCTGAAGATAGATAGATAGATCCTTGAATACTTGATACAGACATAAATAAGTTAGAAGAAGAAGCTCCAGATTTTTTTTTTCTCCTTTCCTCCTCACCTTCTGTCTTTTGGGTAAATGGAAGAAAAAATCTCAGAAACAATCCAGATGAGTTTGTGTGCACCTGATGAGTGCACAGTGTCTTTCCAGTCTTTTTGCGTAGATGATGCCATGAATGACCGTATAAGCCTTGTATCCCTTCCAAATTTGAGTATCTTTATTTTTACAAAGCAGAAACCCTGTTTCAAAGAGTTCCTTTCACCATCTTTTTTCCACTGAGCTGAGAAACCCCAGCTGTCTCGTCTGACTTTTTTACCCTCTCATTTTGAAACCCAAATCTTCAGCCACATAATCCACTGTCATTAAAAAGAACATATAGAAGGCTGACTCTGAGCAGCAGATTGTCATAGAATGGGATAATTTAACCTGTCTAAAATTAAGCATTCTGTCCTCAAACATTAGCTGAGTCTTCTTTTACAGTCGGTAGAAACACAGACGCCTTGAGAGAACAGCTGATCTAGCTATAATGTAGGCAAAAAGCAGAAATTAGAATGATTGTAACACAGGTTAATGCTTATTGCTTACCTCCACCAGAACTCTCTTGACTACTCTACTGATGTCCCTTCTCCACTCTGGGATATCTGGGTTGTAGTCATCCAGGTTCGGAGAGAATGATAACCGCAGGGACTGAAATTGCTCTGCAGATACAATGATATGGTGGTGAGTACAGACTAAAATGCCTTAGTGCCAAATGAATGGGCAAAACCTAGTGAAACCTGCTGCAGCTCATGTTTTTACTTAAACAGTCTGCAGTGATGCACAGACTGTCAGAGAATCCAGCAGTGTGTCCCAGAGGTTCATTGAGAGATTTGGAGAATCTGAGAGATGCACTACTTGAATGTCAGGAGACTGGAAAAGGTGATCACTCCTTACTTCAATGGACGAACAGCAATGGAAAGGGAACTGTGTTGGGAACATTCTACATTCTCTTTGACTTCTGAAGCAGGCAAGCCCTGTGAAAGGAAGCTGTGATTGTACTCTCATAGACATGCCCCAAATACTTGAAATCTTAACTGGAAGAGGACAGGGACAAAGGTGGGAGAAGACTAGCCTTGGAAAATGCACTTCTTAATCTCTGTTGCTGCTAAGAGAGATTCTGCATTGATCATTATGACCATGTGCTTAGTATAAAAAGCTAAAACTGAGATTCCCTGTGGTTCTTAAGCTCCATCTACACTAGATATTTGTGTGCTCTGGCTGCTTCTGAGGCCTGAGTACAGTATCAAATCAGTACAGATTTCTGTACAGAGCTACAGCACACAGCGCTGAATTATCTTTCAAGCTAAGCAGCTTTTGCATGAGTTAAGAGGCCTCTGCTGGCCAAGAAGGGGGAAAACCAGCTTGCAAAACAACCTAATATTTTGACAATTATGTAAGGATGACCAAATAGCTATAGAGCAGATGAAAGGACTCTGGAAAGGAGATCAATGCTCTGCAGTCATCCCCTTCTACACTAATTCCGGTCAGTGGCCTTCAGAGATGTTATGCTGAACAGATAACACTGGAACTAAGCTTATCATCTCACTCAAAGCATACCGGAATAAAGACTTCATGTTGCTGCCAGATAATCTGGCTCTCTAGCTCTTGACTATGGAGAATCCTATGTCAAATGAAGGGGAAGAACTCACCATACACAGCAATAGTCTTTGTGTCCTGAAGAATTGTGTTCCCTGCTGAGACCTGAACGGTGATGGTACTCATTCCTTCCACAGAAAATGTGAATGTGATGCTCCCTTCCAATGTAATCAGTGGCTGCAAACATATCAGAAAAAGAGAAATTAAGTTAATTTTAATAGAAATGAAAAGCAAAAATGAGTTTGGCTCTCTATCCTATTGGGATGGGATGGGGAGTTAGCTCCAGCTTGGAAACTTAAGACATAGAAGGGGTCCTGAGACTTGGAAGCCAATTTTCTGGGGAGGACCCAGAAATCCAGATGAGGATGTCCTCTTGAAATTCAAACTGAGGTACCTGTAATTTCCAAAGGAGATAAGTTTTAAGATCAGGTGCTCAGGTGTCACACTCCTTTCCCAGAATTAGCTCTAAGTCATTTATTTGTTCTGCCACAACTCAAGGGTGTTGTGACAGAAGCAGGAGGCAAATTAAGATTTCTCATTTGTTATCTTTAGACATGGAAATGTCATTATCGGTAAGTGATGGTGTTTAGTGAGGACACAGATCCCCTCACCTTGCTTCGGTATGCAACCAATTTATCAATGAGTTGTGTCCTCTTGCAGCGGTCTCTGCTCTAACTTTTGGTTTTGATTATTAATGAACTAGGTGAGAACTTCAAAGCACCCAGTATTAAGTTAAACTCTGTTGCCACTGTAGTCTGCAGTAAAACTCTCACTTCAACAAGAACAGAGTTAGATCAACTCTGATCACTTATGAGCTTAGTAGATCAGAGGGAAGTTTAAAAGGTGACAATCACAGCCTGTAAGTACCTCTAGGGGAAGAAGATTGCTGATAGTACTGAGAGTTCTTTAATCTACAAACAAAGACATAACAAGATCCAACAGCTTGAAACCAAAGCTAGATACATTCTAACTACAAACACAGTGCATGTGTTCAATGCTCATGGTAATTAGCTGTGGGGAAACAGTCGGCGAGCAGGTAAGAAAAAGAAGCAATGAATTCTACATCATCTGAGGGGAATTATTAACACAAAAAAAGAAGTCAGGTTCTGCCTTAACCACAAAGAATTAAATTGAGCAGAAGGTACTGATGAAACCCTTGGACCTGCATTATACAGAAGATAACCATGTGTGGTTGAAAGTCCCTACTGGCTCTATAAAATCCATGTAAATTTCTTCCCTCAGAAACTAGTCAGGGTCTCCAGGTACTTCAGCCATGAAGGCACGTAAAATAACAGTTACACTGCCTATGCAGATTTTCCTGCACTGCAAGCATAGAGGCAACGGAATGTGTTGCATACTGTTCTCATATCCGAGTGAAGCCCAAAGGTAGGGAGGTGTGTTTGGAACCATTTTATCCACCAGTAGCACATGATAATTTGGTCTTCTTGCACATGTGGTTTAGCATACAGTGTGGGGGCTCAGGACTGGGCTCAGCATATTTAAGGGGAGGCATAGAACTGATGGCAGCTTGTTAGTCACAGGGAAATGAGGTTTAAATTCTAGGGCTATGTAAAGTCACCTCCAGATATAAGACAAACTTCAATTTGAAAGGTCAGTTTCCTAAAAAAAGAATAAATAAATACCAAATAAATACCCAAACCCTTGAAGATATATAAATACCAAAATCCCTTTGAAGAAGGGACGGTGGGAGAAAACATACTTAGAAACTCTTCTGGATTTTGGTTCACTACATCCACCTTGATGAAAATACAGGAAGAAAGCTACTGGCAATTTGCATGAAATGGCAATAAGTCCTACAGCTAAGTCACAACAATGAACACAAAGCAGTTCTTGCATTCCAGCAATGATATATTAAATAACCATTAGTTTCTTGGTCTCTGGATTATAATTTTCTTTCATGACTATTTAGAAACATTCCTACATCCCTTTCTCCCTCCCTCCACAGTCAGAAAGCTCCTCCAGGATAATTCTGACCTCAGTCCATAGAGAATACAAACCTCTGTGTTGTTCCCAAACCACCAGACATAAGTAAGTGTTCCCACTTGGCTTGGCCACAGTACTGCTGTGGCATTGACCTCCTTGTTCTTTGTGGTGACAAACGGTAGAGATAAGTGAACATGTTCCAAGGGGCCTGCAGAGACAGAAGAGATAGGTAAGTCCTTTCTTCATCTGAAATAACCTGGGGGAGAATGGAACTGGAGGAAATCCACTGGTTTAGGGGAAAGACATCCTCCTGGTCACTGTGGGGCATGGCAGTTAATGTTTCAGCTTGGTGCTATTTCTAGAGAGGAAAGCTTAAATCTGTTTCTCATAGAACAGGAGATACCCGTGTATTTAGACCTGAAAAAAATGAATGAATATCATATGCTAAGGGATTGTATATAGGACTTAAACAATAGGTGCAGAGCCTTGTTATGTGAATATGGCCTTCACCAGCAAGACATAAGGATGTGCAAGATAAATTGCTTCAGTGATCATGAAGCATCTCTGCTGATGCAAACTGCCGTGATTTGGTGAACTTCAGTAGTGGTGTATCTGCTTATATCAGCTGAACTCTATCTGAAGGTAGCTATTCACTGAGCACCTTAATTTTAATGTTACCTTGTACTCCCTCCTTTTCGTCCATGAACTCTTTTATTTCTTTAGTATAAACAGAACATAATTCATTCGACAAGTGACATTATGCCCAGGGTTACACATTTCCCATCTTCTGGAGACAGATGGGCCTTTGTTGTTACATCTTGTTCTATAGATTACTTTTTAAAATGTGTTCTGACTGTTCACTTAGAGAACAAAGCAATTGTCCTGAGTGACAGAGAAAGGAAAAGAAAGAAACCCCAGGGGATATGGGCTTCTTAAACAAATTAGGGCCACACCTACATGTCCTACATCTGCTAGCTCCTCTGTGATGATAAGCAAAAAATACAGCCTGGGAGGACTAACTGTCCATATGGAGTTGAGATGTGCTACTAAAGGATTTTATATATTTCAGGAGAGGATTTTTCAGGACATATCCCATGCACACATCACCACTTAGACCTTGCTCTTCAACCCAAAGGAACACTAGCTATTTTGGAGAAAGAACCCTATACCCCTATAGAGCACACACAGGTACAGAGAGATATGAAAACATTTTCCAAAATCAGACTGCATAAACAATGCCAGAATAAACAAGACCCAGTGTTTCTGACTTACCACTGAAATGCAGTTTACTCTGAGCTGTAGACAAAGCCACTGCTTAACCTGAAGAGGCCCAATTAGGATCCACGATCAGACTAACTAAAGCCTGCTACAGACCAGATCCTGGCTCATTTTGTCTTTTGTAATCAGCAGTCAACAGTCTTCTGGAAAATTCATGAGGAGCCAGAATTTCACCCTTATAATTTTAATGGCATTCCCCTGTTCAGATACATTTCCATGAAAAGGCTGTGCCTGCTTTCAGCAATACTCTGAGATCTGAAAAACAGCATTTTTCCAGGATAGATATTTTGCAGCTCTGGTATCCTTTGGGATGTTTGCTAAATGCTCAATGTCAGCACAGTCCTCTAAAGGAATACATTTCCTAACACCTGATGCAGTGACAGCAGTGACAATGGAGCCCATGTGAAGTCTGATACACTCGAACATAACTGCTCTGAACGTGTCTCAAATGATCTTGCACTGCAGAGCATGCCCAGCATCTCCTTGGACTTTCACCATGTGTCAGCTGGGAAAGAACATGAAAGAATAGCTAAATGAAGCCAAATCTGCCTATTTCTGTTCACACAGCTGATGGTTGAAAAGTGGCTGAAATGCTGAACTATTATCTGGCCAGCAGATGGGGATAGCTCACTCTGGATAGGCCCTTAGCTTGTTAGAAGGCTGCTTTCTCCCACATCAGTTTGAAGAGAATTCATTCCTCAGCTTCATGCAGGGCTATGGAGATTACAGACCTTCTACTGCCCCAGGAAAAAACTGGGTACAAGTCCCAGACAACAGAAAGAGAGAAGCTTCTCAAGATGCTCACTTGGACAGGTAACATTATTCTGAAGCATTCAGGCAAATGTGTAACTAACTTTCCCGGGGAAAATTTTGGCCTGTCAGGACAATTCAGAGACAGACGATTGGTGGGAGAAGCAGTTTATATAGAATTTACTTTCCATCCACCCCAAAATGCTCCTGCCTTCCAATAACCTGCATTTCTGTATCTCTGGACCAAGTGCAGCAAAGGCACTGCTGATGTGCACTGGCCCTGCAGCTGCAGCAGGATGAGGAGGGCATGGGATGGGAGTTTACTCTCATGTTTGAGATCACAAGCACTGCGGTTCAGTGCCTGGAGCTCTCCCCTCAGCAAGGCTGCTGGCTACAGAGATGGAAGGGTGTTGCAAGAACCAGATCTCACCCCACATACTCATGTATTAACCCTGAAACAAGGTGGTACCCTGTTAGTAGCCATTCCCTTGCTCAGGCTGCACACTTTTTCTCTGTGGATCTTAGGAATACAGTGTGCCTATTGTAAGGACAGATATTTTCACAAAACTCTCCAAAGGTAAGCTCATACACCCTAAGCAAAGGGCCGACTGGCAATGGAAGCATATAAACAAGTTTTAGAAACTTTGTTGGTTCTAGGTGTTAGGCTTTGGAGGGGTCTGGATTCACCGTACATCCCTGCCCTCATCCCATCTATTGCTAGTCTGAATGACAATATGCTTGGTCTGCAGCCTGTTTTGAAGTCCTTGTTTCTTGTCATGTAGAGAAAGGTGAGACATAGCCCTTGGAGCTGTCACTTCTACAGGGGCTCAGGCACATGTAATCTGGGCCTGGCTGTAATGATTATGCAGTATTTTAAGTCTTATGCTCGCATTACCTATTCAAAACACAGAAACATACACTATCAGCTGCTAAATCACACAAATGTGTCTGAATAGTGTTTATTTCATCTACTGCTTAAACAATCAAAATGGTTCTTAAGCTTTCAATGTTTCAAGAAAGCCACTATGAGTGAGAATGAAGGCTGGACACCCGCCAGCCGAAGGTCTGCCTAAAGGGAGGCATTCAGGGAGATCCTTGCTCCTGCTTCTCTAGTGCTCCCTCATAAACCTCCTATCTCCCACAGTTATACCTCCCACTGCTCCCATCTGTTGATATGACAGTGCACCGTTAAAGAGCTGCCCTCTCCCACTGAAGAGGCAGCTGCTTTCATGCTGTATCAATTAACTCCAAAACTAGAGTTAAAATATATGGAATGTGCTAAATTATCTAGACAGTTCATGGAGTTAATGTGGTAGAGGATAAGTGGCATTCCTGTTATAATAACTTCAAGTTTTGGAATTTCCCCCCCTTTTTTTTTCCCCAGCAAATCTGGCACAGAAGCACACAGTTGAAACATAAATCGCTGACACCCCACCCCCCCCACCCCACTACACACACACTGTGTAAGGAAAATGATGCTCCAAAGAAAATCCATTACGGATGTCACAGAATTTCAGTAATAGGTTGACCCTTTTGCATTCATAACCATGTGTGGAATTAATATGAAAGAACACATTGCTGTTTTTATGCAAGGACTTGAGATATATTTCAGTTGTAAATCAGAGCTGAAGTATAAAGAGGTTAAAAAGAACAGCAGAAGAGCAATGTGAAGACAATATTTTTTCTTGTAATACTCTTTAACACCATGATTTTGGTTCCTATGACAACAGAAAGACAGAAATGTGCTGTTTTCCATCCCAGAGGTGGTTGTATTTCATTAGCAGGCAAAATACATGTACAAACTAAAAGTCAAGGTTTTGGAAAGTGATCCAAGATCCTCAATGTCTTTGTTTTTCTAGAAGTGTAAACATGCTAATGAAGGTGTGTCTCAGAAAGAGCTGGACACTCCTTTAAGGTGTCCTAAATTAGAATACCCAAAATTAGAGGTGGAATATAGTTTAAAAAGCAAATGTCACTTTTGCTTGTGACTCCTCTCAGTCTGGAGTCCTCTGCCGGAGGACAAATACTCATCAGACCCCACCACTCTGCTCCCAGCTGCAAAGCCCCAAATGTCATCTATAATGACAGCAGCTAACAGTGAGTATGAACATACATACACGTTACATGCAGGTAAAGGACAGCATTGTCAGAACCCAGGCTGTTTTCCACCATCACGGTCACTCGGAATATGCCCACATTCTGGTAGATGTGCTTGATCCCATCTTCTGTTGAGCTGAGATTGGCATATGACACAGCGATGCCATCTCCAAAATCCACCTGAATGAGGGATCTCTGGAGGTCTCCCTGTGGTGATAGAGAAAGGGTCAGAATCAACTCTGCTTTTCTTTTGACAGACTGGATCAGCTAAGCCACCTAGACCAACCAGTGGACAGCTACAAGGTCTGCTGTTACCAGAAGAAAGGTGGTCATTTCATCAACTTGCTCAGTATCCAGTGAAAAGAAAGTGACCCGTTCTTGAGACTGACTCAGTTGCACTTTGAAGGTGTTCTCCAAGGTGTAGCCCTGGGTTTCCCAATCATCAGGGGTACTACGGTATTCTGGAAAGTATGCTGTCTCCTTTCACTGGGCTTCCTTACAGTGAGGAGCAGAGTTGTAGAGAGGAATGGTGTTCATGTCAGGAAGCACTCAGGTAGCTATTGAGATTGCCTCGGGAGCCTTTTGAACAACCTACAGTGTGAGCTTTTGTATTTAAACCCATAAAAGGCAGAAAGATAAAACTGAGAAGTCTTCAGGGAAAGGTCAACCATATCAAAGGGGTGGGGTGTCAAAAGAACTGCTTCAGCTTCACACGATAATGACAGCTTACAGCAGCTTATGACTTGCTCATTGGCCTGATTTAAAATGAGCTGGATTTGTATTTATTTCAGGACAGCTACCAACACTATGGACACTAAGTGGGACCTTTTGTGCCTGCCTTGGAAGGAAAAGGCTAATGAACTGACAGACCTGATTAAACTTTTCTCCTCCTTCCTAGAGATAATCCCAGCAGAGTGGGTTTGTGGTGTAACTCAGAATGTCATTTTGTGACATTATTCTCCTGGGCTGCTAATCTAGCATGTTTCAGAACTGTTACCATAAATTACAATAAATACAGAAAAAATCACAGCTGGGAAATAAACAGAACAATCCTGAAACAGGCTTCTATCTTCCACTCCTGAAACTGAATTCCAGCCTGGTACATGCAGCTTCATCAAACTCTACCTCTGTCACCCAGCCCAAAAGGCTTTTAAAACCCCAAAGAGGGAAGCAATGTCA
>JBCJKH010051059.1:0-35750 GCA_039877255.1 Loriculus beryllinus | reverse complement strand
CCCCTGATCATCTTCGTGGCCCTCCTCTGGACTTGTTCCAACAGTTCCATGTCCTTTTTATGTTGAGGACACCAGAAAAAAATCTGAGTTAAAAGATCAGAAGTCCTCCAAGCTTCCACGGGGTAATAAAGAGAATAGGTAAATATTTAACTCTTTCTTAAACTGTATATCTCCCTAAATCCAGAGAGCTCCTGACTATTCATTATTTACCAGTATCACCTCAGGAAATTATTACATGGACATATCTCCTTCTCTTACTACCCCACCCATGCCCTAATTTTGTAGGTCTATAAAGACTATTTTTTCCCATTAATTTGTGTAAACATGTTAGTAACCATCATTTTCATTCAGTGCTATTATGGTTGAAATGTAGACCAGAGCTATCCATTTAGCCTAAGCACACTCTGCAAAATAACAAAGTTAGTAATAGAGATAAATTAAAGAATATGAGACATAGAAAATGCAATAGTTATGTTCATACCCTCATAGTAGCAAAATGTAATCCTTAAGTAATTTAAGCAAGCATGACTTTCTTTTATTAAAAAAAAAAAAAAAAACACCACAGAATTCTCAAACCACCACAGAATTCTCTGCTTTATTTTCTTCCTGGATGGCATATTTTTGCTTTCTTCAGTTTACTTCATATGTTTCTGTTTTCTTATTCTGTCAGCCCATAGCAATATCTCACAGATATAAAACAGCACCTTCTTGACACTGCATAGCATTAGCTAAAAATGCTAGTGACGATATTCTGTTGGTTTCATTCCCTGCTCCTCCTTTTTTCTAGACACAGTCTATAAAGTAAATATGCTTCTTCCTTAGAGCCTAAGTACCTAGAAACCTTTTTCCTTCCACAGATTCACTGTCTCATTTCTAAATCACTGCCTGTACTGAATGTCACACATTTCCATTATGGAATCAGTCCTCCAGTCAATTATTTAATGAAAGGAAGATTTACCATATAATACTCCTTTCTCCTTCAGTAAAAAGATAAGAGCAATAGGATAACAAAATATTTATTCCTTTATTATTAATTATTTTTTAAAACGACTGGTGGGGAAACTTCATATTGGGGAAAGATCACCTTGGGAATATACTATATCAAACACCACCAGCAAGGACTTTTATTTTAGGAAGAATAATGGTTTAATATTTAATTAATCCTACCCATTTCTGCATTTATGGGAAAGTGGAGAAGAAGAGTCTGCTTTATAATGTGGAAAATTAAATATTGAAAACTTTATGCCTATTTGACTTTACATTTTCTTGTTATGAATGGGTATTTCACTTTATTTCACTTTCTTCAAACTACAAGAGACAGAAGCAATTACTGCAGCTTTGCTGAACAAAGGTATTCTCAATGTACCTCTGATACTGCCTTGCCAATCCCAAAACAAAACAAAAAATTAAAAACCATTTAAAGTATTAATGGAACTTTTAAAACTCACATTGAAAGTGGATCAGGTTATTCAAGATTAGAGAAGGCTGGGGAGAACTTCAGAAAAGCTGAACAAAGTTATGCATTTAAGAAACTCAAGAGATAAAACTCAGTGTATACAAGAGGCAATACACATTACATGAAATAATTTGAATTGGCCCTATGTACAAATGGGTTTTAAATTAAGTGTGCCCATTCAGAAAAAGATGTAGAAAGTATTTCAGACAGCTCAATAAAACCATTTGTTCCATGTACAACAGAAGTCAAAAAGCCAAACAATATCATTAAGGCCTGAAGAATTCAGAGTACTAAAAGAGAGAGCAATAATGAAAATAAAGCCTTTAAATACAGTGACCTCAAATAGTCCATGTTCTTGCTTTGGCTCAAAAAGCAGAATTAAAAAGAAGAAAAAAAGAGTTCATCCAGAGGAAAACAACAAAATAATGAAGATGGCTGAGCTGGGAGAAAGGACAGAGTTCCTCTGAGTCACTCACCTAGCAGCCATTTCTGCTTCCTTTCCACTTTTGAATGACACCTCTGAGAAGTGCTCCAGCATCCCACCACGGCAAGAGTCCTGGTTTGCAGCTGCTACAGCACAGAGACCACTCTGAGCCCCAGCCCCTCTCAGTTTACAGCCTCACCATGCCTGTGCTCACATTCCCCTTCGCTGTGCTTGCAGCCTGGGACAAACTGCCTGCGCCAGGAAGAAAAAGGTGCTGGGAGAGCAGCCGCCTTCACTCTTTGCTCATCACATGGACACTGTGCAGCAGGGTGGGCTCAATCCCAGATGCTGTACTTAGGTTTCAGTACTACTAAAAGCAGGATGAATAACAAAATCTTTATTGTGGGCCTCAGATGTTGCTGGGTGGAAAACTTCTAAAAGGAAGCTTCTGCATTTCTCCACTAGTGCAAAAGGGTCCCCTCTCTCCCTTTTGCCATCTTTCCCCCACTTCATCCTCTCTAATATCCTACTCATTTTCTCCTATATCCACTTTTGACTCAGTTATCCTTCCTTTCCCTTCTCTCTTTATTCACTCCTTACTTTCTGTGCCTCTTGTCTTCACAAAAGTCCCGGAGGTTAAATGGAGCCTAAACTGAATACAGTTTTAAGCCTCCATAGTAAATCATCTCTCTCTTCCACCAGCAGCGGAAGAAGTGCTTGATCTTCCCCTTAAGAGATGCAGCCCAGAGGGCTGCCAGCAATCGGCTGCATGTTGTGTTGCACCCAGTACTCTGAATCTGACTCATTAGATTCACACTCAGCCCCCCGTTTGACTATAAGATTAAAATCCACTGTCTTATCCAATCTGCTAGAGGTCACTTCCTCACTGCTTGGTTTTGGGGCAGGAGTGTCCTGATGTGTGCTCTTCTTGCTCTGTACAGAAAAATTATCATAACTAAACTTAAATTTAACATTGATTTAGATAAAAATTACATGGAAAACATTGATCATGATATCTACCCTCATTCATGTAAGAATCAGCCAGGAATACCACATAGCTTTATCAGGAAAATTTTAGTTGCTGCATTTACCTTAGTTTGAGTTAAAACAAAGGGTCCATGTCACTGTTCCATTCTGACCTCCTTCCTCTTGTTACTCAAATAATGCTGCTGTGTCAATGTACTTCACCTCTGTCTGTGACTTGGACTTCTTTCCCTGACACTCTTAGAGGTCTACTCACAGTCCTCCAGAATTTCTGCCAATTGCTCTTTATCCTTTATTATTGATATTGATATAAATATTATTGATAACTGCCAATTTTCTGCCTTCTTCCATGCTGGGCTTTCCCCCTGCCTCTTTCAATGGTTAATGAAGCAGAAACAAAAGCCAAAGTCTGCCACCCAAGTGCCTTTGCCATAAACCCCATTAATTTCCAGCCACTTGCATTTATTTTAGTGTGGCTGGTGTTACAATAAGCACCTATTGCAAACTATAACTCATGTGTGTAAAATTCAAAGGACACAAACCTCTTTAAATACACAACACTAATAATAATCCATCCAGAATAAGCACCGAGACAACTTTCATTTTATATTATTGCCTATAAGTGGGACCTTGCATAGATGGCACTGACAGGCAGCCTGGAGCCCTGAATTTCTAATTGTAACTTTGCTATTGGTTTGTTCAGCAAAGTTAGGAGAGCTGCATCCTTCTCTTTCCATCTGTAAAACACGGTTAGTCAAGGTTACCTCCTCTAAAAAGCTTTTAAATCTACTCAAATAAATGCCAAAGTAAGAACTAAGTATTTATTATTATTTAATCACTGAGAGGTTTTAAACAAGCCATTTTTACGGAGCCAACCCCAAGGTTATACTCATTAACTGTTATTTTATAGGTATGCATAGCCAGCATTTTGTGCAAATATATGGGTTTCTGTGTCTCTCAGGTGCTCTGGCTAAGAATCTAGTTGCTTAGTTGAGACCCAAGAGAAGATTTGTGACCACAAAGCCTCCTAACATTTACCCTCCTAAGAAAGACATTGTTGTAAAGACATCATAATTCAGTATGAAATTTAGAAAACGGAGTTGTCTGGCAAAAAAATTATTGTTACAGAAATCCTGAAAGAAAACAAAGGTTTCAGATCCAAACCAGATATTGCAGCCTACATACTGAGTATCAGAAACAGGCAAGAAGTTGGCCTGCCTTCTACTGAAAGTCCATTAGGGACACCAATAGACTGTGACTGCTTTTCTTACTAACTTTGCTAATTAAGACCCTCAGGAAATTCAAAAGTAAAATAAGAGGGTGAGAGGGAATGTTTTCCAGAATTGCTGTAGCATGTGTCAAACTCTCTCATTTTTAAGACATGTACATAAACCAGTAACATCATATCTATTCCAGCACAACTGAGCTCAGTGGGAAAATTCCACTGAGTTCAGTTCACATATCAATTTACACTTAAGGGTAAAGTGGTTAAGTGTTTTGTCTAATTGAATTGTTTTATTATGAGATCTGGTTTGCCTAAACAGCATGGCATTCAGTACATTAAGTATGCCATATATGTGTAGCTCAAACAAGTTAATTCTGTTGGAAGTTATGAAAAAGAGGAAACAATTTAATACAATTTTTTTTTTTTGTTCCTTACTGCTTTTTTTTTTACAGTTTCCAGAAGCAGATTAGGGCCTCCAAGGAACAACTTCTAACAGACATAAAAAGCAATACTTTGCATGTTAACTAGGCTTTGGTGTTTGGTTAGATTTTTTGGGGTAGTTTGGGTTGGGGTTTTTTTTCTTTTTTTTTTTTTTTTTTTTTGTTTTGGTTTGTTGGGGCTTTTTTTTTTTTCTTCTTCTTCTTCCTTTGGAAAAATTCTAAACCGTTAAAAGCAAGACAGGGGAGGAGAAACGAAAAAAAAACTTCTATGGCAAAGGTTATGCCATTCTTGATTTACATCTGACCAACCCTGATAGCTCAATGATTACAGAACTCATTTTTTAAGCAAGTAATTCAGGGAGGTTGTTTTAAAAATTTAAATATGCATTTCTGATCTGAAAAACTCAATCTGTTGTGACAAGAGCCAAAGGCAGCCAGGCCTTAGAAGTATTCCCTTTACTTACATTGAAATGGTAATCCCTTTCTGTATAAAGAGTATCGTGAAAACTCCAACAGGTTCTTAATCATTAAAGCAAGTTTGTATGTGAACTAAGACTAGACCAAATATTTTTTACTGGAGAAAACTCAAAATCAGCTAAGTAAAACAACAGAAATAAAACAGGATTATAAAAAATGTTCCCTCCAGTGTGTCCTAAATCATATGCTTGAAAGCAATTCCTTCTCTCTAGGCTTTGTTTCAGACCAAATGACTCAATCTGGGTTGCATTAGACTTGGTGCAGTACCCTCTGGGTCCCTCAAAAGTTCACTTTCCATCATGTCTGCACTTCTGCAGCACATGTGTTCTCAGCATTCTTCCCCAGCCCCCTGCATTCTGTCCATGTTCAGGTTCCTACTGCCTCATGCCACATGCTGTGGCATCTCTCCTACAAAAGAAAACAAAGCTACCTTTATCCTACCCAGTCACTCTCTTTTTAGAGGAACAAAGAAATGAAAATAAATGCCATGATCACACACATACATTTGGAAGCAGCGCTGCTCTTCTCACAAGACATCAATGTAGGCAAGAGAGCTTCATGACGATAACTGGGAGACCCACTGTGGAACACACATCACTGTCTGCATCTGGTGCTATTTTGTGTGCTCCATGCAAGGATCTGAAGGGGTGACATTCTGGTGGACAAACGATGTTTCAAACTATTACTAATTTATTCTGCAGCCTTGCACAATCTGCACTGAGAGCTACTGGCAACAGATTGAACAGTATTACAAATCTCTCCAGCACAGACTCTTCTCCTACAAATGCAGAATTAAGTATTCATGAAGAGATTTCAAAGGTCTAAAATGACTGTAGAACTTTCAAGATGCGACACTGTGAACTAAAACACTGTCAAATAACAAGTCATAACTGGAAGAGCAAAATTTATCTCCTGAATGAAACAGGTATTTATGGTTTTTTCCCCCATCTTTTCTTTCACAGATGAACTGAACTACATATCCAAAAAGAAACAGAAGTTACTCATAAAAAAAAACAACCAAAAGGGAACATAAGAATAAATGACTGGCAATAATCAGAACAGTTCTCTTCCAGCTCTTCTTCTTTTTAATTTTATTTACTTTAAGCATACAACAAAATGGCTTCTATTTACACTTTTCTAATTAAGAGAATACTTGAACCTTTTGAAGCTCAGATTGATTCTTTATAGCAAATGCTTTATAGAAAACACAATTTTTGAGACTGATTTCTATTACATGTAGTTTGTTAGCACTGCCAATGACTGCAAAAGCCCCAAAAAATAAAATAATGAAAAAAAAAAATAGTGTGTTTTGCTTAACTCACATGCACCAAATTCCACTAACTTTCTCTAAACAGAGCAATATGGAAATGATCTAACTGAGGTAACCTCAGCACAGCTAGACACTTCCCATAAAGCACACCTGAAGAACTGGCTGAACTCAGTTACCTATACTCACTGAGATAGCACTAACGTGTACTTGTACAGGAATAAAACAGTTGCAATGCTGAGAGACTCACAAACTTTGCGTAAATTCCTCTATGCCAGGAGTAATATAGTCCAAGAGACAGATGACTCAGACCAAGACAAGGGTGCTGTCTGGCCAGTGCTACAGCAGATTCCACTACAGAGGATTATGTTGGAATATAAAGTTGAATTTGTAGCTCTGCTGGACACTCACTTGAGGAGTACCCTCTGCAGTGAGTAAAAAATGAATGTGCTATTTGCTAGGGTGTGACTGCACCCTGTCATATGGACTGCACGTGCTATGTACACTGTGCAGTGGTGCAAAACCACATATGCAGGTCACACACCAGTTTCAGATCCACTGTGCCTGGTTTTAGATTGCGCTGTGTGTAAAATCAGGAGAAACTTTATCCATGTAAAAAAAAAAAAACCACCCTCACTCAGAATCCTTCTCCCATAAGCTTACATTTGGCATTCTAAATAAAGGAATGGAGGGTACTTTTTAACCAAATCAAATTACAGGACACTGCTGCTTATTTGAGGGGTTGCTGGGAGATGAAAAGTGAGTTTGACTTCAATTTTGCTTACTATATGCAGAGGGAAAGAGGAAGGAAACATTTATTAATTTCTCTGGCTGGAAGGGTATTTTATTACACATAAGGTGGCAAATGCATTGATGTATCTGCTGCCCAAGAGATGTGACAAATCAGTATATACCAGGAGAAACTTTGTCATTCTTCTAGAACAATCCCCTCTGTTGCTCTGGGTGATTACGTATGCCCTGCAAACAATTTTATTTCTATTTTTTTGGTACAGCTTTTAAGATGTTTGCCATTAGGTTATCAGCATCACAGATAAAACACCTCACACACCGAGCCAACACACACAGACAGGCTCGGGAGCTTGAGAAGGTTCTGTTTTCTTAGTTCAACTTAGAGAAAAATCAAAGCTGCTTTTTTTTTTTCTCTCATTGGCACTTTCAGCATCTCTTTTTACTTGGAGTAGTATGATGCATAAAATGTTTTTCAACCGCAGATTTACAAATAAATGTTTGAAACAAAGCAGTCTTAGTGTATTGGTTTATCAAATCTTTTTCATATATACCTTGCTACTGTGCCATATGAGACTAAAACAGTGGCTATGGATTCACCACTTAGCTAGTATATGTAAAACAAAAAAACCCCAAACCTTTAAAATGGTTAGAATAAACAATTGTAGAATGTAACCATTTGTAACCATATTTGTAGAATAACCTGGAAGTTATTCTACAAAGACAAAGATTCCAAAGAAATTTTTAAGCACAGGAAATTACTATCTCTGTGTGTATTTAGGTAATTACACTAATTTTTCATTACTTGTAACTTTGCATTAAATTATAACTTTTGCTACCTATAAATATACTTTTGCTCATTTTTCAGTTCAGGTTTATTTAAAGCACATAATACCCTAACTATACACAGAGCTTTAAATATTGCACACGGAGCTACAGGCTCTGCTCTGAGAAGATGTCCGTTCCATTCTGAGGCAAAAAAAGAAAATGCGTCCAGCCAGTTTTCTTAACTGTTTTACTGTTTTCATTATGTGCTTTTAAACAGGTAAAATTCCACACTGTGTGGGCTTTGTGGTGGTAGGGAGGGGCTGTTGTGTCATCTTTTGTTAAGTTTCCACAACGTGCGCACAGGCACCTTATGGAAATATTTTGCCTCAGAAAGTTGGTACATGAAGTGGCTGATGGACCAAATTAGATCAATGAGTCAAATTCATATTGAAAGTAAAAGAGCACAATTCTATTGCTTTCAATAAAATGCAATGAAATTCAGGATTATAGTAAAGCACCATAATAGAAAGAGATCTTATGTGATATACCATATCTGGCAACTATGCAACTGACAGAATAAATGACAGAATCTGTCTGCACAAAGTACTCCTTCTTCAGTGATCTTCTGCATTGATTATAAAAGCTGCTGGAACTTGGAACTTGTTCCAAATAAGTAACATACATGCAAACAGATGATGCATGAGTCATTTACTTGAATCAGATCTCTTTATTGCTACACTTCAGCTAGTAATGACAATGCAAAAGTTGTCTGGCTCAGCAGAAAGCTCCCTTAGCTGGAGAAAAGCCGTTAGGTCCCACTATTCATAATATTTGATCTTAAAACACTAGAGGGCTGCAGAACTTGAAATGTCTGTACAGTTGCATCCTGTTATGCGAGCTGGCTTTCATAGCCTCTGCTGTCTAAAGAGATTTCAAATTATTTTGCTTTTCTGACATATCATACTCCCTCCCATTCCCCATCCTGCAATGCCAGAGGTAGCGTCACTGCAACCACTGCAACTCTCTCAGCTTCAGTTTTACCTGCAACAGGAAGTAGAGGATCTTTTCTCTAGAATTTTCTTCCATTTACAGTAAGCATATAGTGGCCCTCTGTTTCACTATGCTCACTCACACCACATTTATTTATTTCAGGCTCAATTCTGAAGTAACAAAAAGAAAAAAAGAGTAACACAATGAGGATATTTGCACAAGGGAACTTCAATTTCTGTTTTGGATAGAAGACTGATTGAACTAAGTAAAGCCTCCTTTTCTAGAAACAGATTACTTGTTGTGATAAACTGTCCTTAGTTTCACCTTTGCTGAGGCAGAAGTGAGAATTAAATGACAGAGTAAAGGACTGCAAATATGCCCCCCTCTCTTTTTCTCCCTTTTCAATAAAGGGAATACTAAGGCCAAGGGATGCTGTGCATTTCAAATCTGCTTTGGATCAGCTTTCAGGATATATCATATATTTTGTAGCCTTTTCTGTGCTTTTTGGCTCTTTGCTGTAAGAGTGCATGAGCATTTTGAGGGAAGAAGGCCATGTGGCTTGTAAATAAATTATACATGCAGCTCTCTATTTGCAGGGAAGAGTTTGGAAAAATATCACCCAGGTGGACTCAAAATGTTCTAAAACCAAAAGGCAAACAAAATAAATATGAACGTGGTTATTTTTACACACTGAATGCTCTCTGAGAAGTGCTTGAGGTTGTCACTGTTTGTTTTTCCTGCTAGCAGACTACTGAATTGTGATCTCTGCTTTGCCTGGGGAAGGTAAAGACAAATTAAAGTCACTGAGTCTGTCTGCAGTGGGTCACCTTGAGAGGGGCAACCGTTAAAGAAACTAGTTATGTCTGGGAGATGGCTTCTGAGGAAAAAAAACCCACATATATATGGTTTGAGACTCAGGAAAACAAAACAAAAACATATGTGAGAAGATAAGTGCATAAAGCTGGGTGAAACAAATGTGCAGTCATTGCATCATAGAACCATAGAATAGTTTGGGTTGAAAGGAACCTGCAAATTCATCTAGTTCCACTCACTTGCCATAGGCAGGGACAACTTCCACTAGTCCAGATTTCTCAAAGCCCTGTCAAGACTGGCCTAGAACACTTCTGGAGATAGGGCAGCCAGAACTCCTCTGGACAACCTATTCCAGTGTCGCACCATCCTGAACTTATTGCTAATATCTAATCTAAATCTCCCCTTTTTCAGTTTAAAGCCATTCCCCCTTGTCCTATTACTACATGCCCTTGTAAAAAGTCCCAATCTAGCTGTCCTGTAGGTCCGTTTAAGGTATTGGAAGGTTGCTGTAAGGTCTCCCTGAAGTCTTCTCTTCTCCAGGCTGAACAAGCCCAACTCTCTCAGCCTGTCTTCATAGAAGAAGTGCTTCTGATCATCAATCAGAAAAAATATGAGGAGAAAGCATGCAGTTACATAGATATCAACTTGGGGGAGCAAAGCAGTTTATTTTATTTGTACCAAAGTGAAGGAAGTTAGTTATGCACACTCACTACGAGTGGCCCAAGAGCACAGTTTAGAGAGGATAGAAATGGAGAAAAATACAGCTTTACAGCACTGAAACATTCATTAAGGCCTGAAGGAGAGAGGCAAATGAATGCACCAGAACCAAACTTTCGTAGAAAGCTAAAGGACTGGCTAACTACTTTAAGTTCGGGTGTTATCTAAATTACATACATTCAAGATATAATTTCAACACTTAATTTTAATATTAAAAAACAACTGAAGAAACTCATTATCAAAACTAACATCTAAAAATTAAAATTTTATGATATGAAGAGATTTTTTCTTTCATTTTTTTTTACCAGGTACTTTAAATTCGTATTCAAAAGTAAAGGATACATTTAGTCCAAGTTCTATGTATTTTAGTTCCACAGGAGTTCATAAATACTTTACAAAGAAATTCTGAGAAACTTCTGAAATGGGACTTAAACTATGTACAATCAATAAGGCTCCTGAACTTTGCAGGTGCAATATTGATTGTACATAGTTTAAGTCCTATTTCAGAAGTTAAATCTTTAAAATCACTCTACTTCTTTTTTATCAGGGGCAGATGAGTGTTGTCTGACAGTAAAATTGAGAGACAAATATAGAATTTATTTATTTAACTGTTTAGCAGTTAAATAATGAAAAAAAGCAACTGGGAGTCTCCTTCCTCACTTTAAAGAGCATGAGATATTTATCTAAATACACGAAACAATGTATAAATAATGAGTGGAATAAGCCTAGTTTCTTTCCTACAGGGCATACTTCCATCCTCCAGTGACTTACATGATGTGGAGAAGAGGTCTTAGGTAGCAAAGCTCTTATTAACTAAAAAGCTGTTCTCAGTGGTTAAAAATATGTCAGAAAATAAGAATAATTGAGCTTAATTCCATCCACTATGTTTCTAACAGGCAGGACATAGTTAAGTTTACCTTCTGAGCTTAAACAATGCAGATAAATTTTGATAACTGATACTTATACTTCTTTCAGAAGTCCCTAATTTGATCTCCCTTGCCTTTCAGCTGTGGATGACAACAACTTCTGTTGCAAAGTTCTTTCAAACAAGGATGTTCAATGCAGTACTACATACCTAGATTTGGAAAGGAACTGTATTATGCTCATTATTTTTCACAGTAGACTTTTAACTTATTCTTCCTCCTTTACTTCTTTTGCCTCTTCAGAAGAACAGTGGACAACTCACAGATGCATGTTTACACTGGAAGAATTGCAATACTGAATATTCAAAACCTAATCCTCCACTTATTTATTCACAGATATCTACAGAAGGAATGTGAAGAACAATTATGCATCCCCAAAAATACCTGGGCCCTTTTTCACATCTGTCCTCATTTCTGTCATCATTTTTATAAATGTAGATGACATGGGTCTTCCAGACAATCCCTCTTTCTTTTGCATTCATCCTCAAACCATTTCTGTCCGTAACACAAAGACATGTACATAAAGTCACATGAAGAGGAAGATGTACTCCTTTGAAGAAAAGATGCAAGAGACCTTTCACTTTTCCTTCACTCTAGTCACACAAAGGCTTGGTTGATCACAGTAAAATTTTAGGACAAACCTGAAAACAGAGTCATTCAAGTATTTTTAAGGGGTTTAAGTTACTAGGATCACTGCTTCTGTGGGATTTCTGTGAATAGGAAAGGTGTAGACTTCTGTGACAGGAGTCCAAGCCCATTCAAACACAACTCTGAAAACTCTTCCATTTAGTAATTTCCACCCAATACTGTGCAACTAATCAGTCTCTCAGATTCTTATCTTTATTAAAAGAACAAAGACCTTAAACAAAATATATTGGATAAAGAATCTATTGCACTAATAACCATTATATTGCCTGAAAGAACGCCATAGCAGCAATATTCAAGGTACCTTCAGAACCAGAAGTCATAAAAATTTCATTTTGAATTCTGCTAATTTGCTTACATTCTGACAGAATCAAGGATTCTTGGGTTTTAACATTAATTTTTAAAAAATGGATTTTCAAAAATTGGATGAAAGCAATAAACAACACAAATCATAAATCACAGAGAGCTTCATTTTCTGATATATAATGTAATGAGAAAACTGACAACCAACAGCTGACCTCTTTTTCCTCACTTTCTGTACTGCAGTCATTGAGGTGAAACTCTCAAGCATATTCTTTTAATTTTTCAAAGGCAAGAAAATGAATAAAATACCCTTTTAGTGATCCTGATATTTAAATAAATGACATTATAATAGGAATGCACTTTTGCCTCCACTTTAGAACCCTCTTTTCTCCTTTCGGAACATCAGTTGCCTGTGACAAGGAATGACAGACCATTTACATTCCTATCTCTGATTCCTGTAGCCAGGTCATACTATCACATGCAGAGGGAGATGAAGAGGCCAGCCCATTCTGGCACCAAGGTCTCATCTGCAGAAGCCAGTGAGCTGATGGACCGGCACCCAAGATCAAGCATCCAGGCCCACCTTGCTTGCACGCAAGCATCCTACAGCAAAGTGATTCCATTAATATTTGAGTCTTTTGTTTCTGCTCTCAGCTGTATTTGATGAGGAGAGATCCCACCACTCTTTGTGCTAAGATGTTCCACCATTTGTTCCTAGTCAATCATGGCTGATTCTTGGAGAGAATGTAGAAAGGAGCCATAGGACCATCAGTTTTTGAGTGGCTTTGCTTGGGTGGCTTGCACAGTGTGTGGGCAAGTTCTGACAGGAGAAGCGAATTTTCAGCAGAATCCATGTCTTACCTTCAGTCTAGAGCTACCAATCTAAAACTGTTTATTTAAAGAGAAATGCCAGGCAGATAAGGCTAACTTTGAAACTAATTTTGCAATGTATGCACATTTATGAACCTATTGAGACTCTCTTTACCATTTCAATGAGCTATTGATACTAGTTTAATAAATGAATACAGTCTTTGGACTAGTTTGTAGTTTGAGGCTGCTGGCATCTATATAAAAAAAATCCTTACAACGAACCATACAATTCCTCAACATTATGATCGTATACATCTAGGAACAGCTATTGTGAGTGGCAGTGGCTGTCTAAGAATATCTGCATGTTTATTGTTCCCCCTGAGGCAACAAGCATTGTCTGAAAGGAAAGCTCTGTGTCTTGACTATCCCTTGAGAACCCTAATTACAGCTATAGAAGAATATACCATACTGACTCTCAAGTAATTGAAAGACTGACAGGCAAATGCTTTCTATGTCCATTGCCCTGGGATCAGATCCTCTGAAAGTTAAAATGCATAGGCAATGGGCCAATCTAGCCTCTGAGTTAGAGGATTATACTGACATCAATAGAACGCTAGCTTTTCATATTGTTTCCAATTTTGGCTCTGTGCCTTCAAACAGAACCAAAATAAGTACTAAAAAAACCCCAACCACCGCACTTGCAACATTGTTAATTCTAAGTAATAACTGCAGCTTTTGGCATACAGCTGAATGTTTTTTTCTAGCTAAACAGTCCATACCTCCCTATAGAAACCAAAGTCCATAGACCTCACAGAGAATCTAGGCTGAGGACATTACTGACTGAAATATAATAGCAAAGACAAATAGAAGAATTAAAGATGCTAAATCATGCTTGAAATTTTAGAGTACGTTCATAACAAAACTAGACACCGTTAGGAAAATATCTCAAGCCACACAGGTTGACTCCTTAAACCAAAGAGATTTAAGGGAAATGTCAAAGTACAAAATATGTACATGGAGAAAACTATACAAACTAAAAATTAGTTCTGATTAAGGTATTATCACAATGTAAATGAATTAGAAGCATTTACATTCATGGTTCTCAGGAATTTTTTATGTAGGCAACCAGGATAAACTAATGGTCACCTCTAAAGCCAAAGCACCCTCATAATTTATTGCAATGGATTAGGATTTTACTCGTGGTTCAAGATAAATTCTTTTATTCTCTAAGTGGATTCCATGAGAAACAAAAGATTTTTGACAAATCCAGTTTCATCTTCTAAGTCAACCTTCTCAAAGACAAATGTAAATAGAGTCAAATGTTATATCATTCCACTTTTTGCATTTTTGTATATTAAAAGAAAAGCAATGAAATGATGGTTTGCCTTTTGTTGGTTCACACAGGTAAAGGAATTACTAATTATCAGTTAAGGTAGTAATAGTTTAAGAATTTTAAATTAAGATGGAGCATTTGAGATATTTTTATAGCTAGAAAGGCAATTTCATCTTTAATAAGAATTGTGTCTAGTATTTTTATAAGGCAAATTAATCTTCAATATGGGTATAATCAGAAATCTCATTGAAACCTTATGAATTACTTATTTTTAAACTCAGATTTCATCAACATATATACATATATTTAGCACAATATATAGGTATTATTCTCATCTGAGTGGAACCATCCAGCTGCATTTTCTAATCAGAACTAAAAGACATCATACTTAGGATGATCACCTTTATCAGTAACTGAATATGCAGCAACAAAACTGAAAATATTCATAGATATAGCATAACTGTATTAGTAGCTAATTTACTTGCTTCGAAAAAATCAAAATTGAGGGTGGAATGTAAATCATTGTAAAATTGATATGTAAAAGTAGTCTTAATGTAAAACATATCAAGATGTCAAAGGAGTTAGCATTTTCTTTTTTATAATTAGGATTTGCAGAATGATGCAGATTCCCTTCCATACCTACTCTTTCAATTCTGAAGTTCTTCAAATAAGGTCTTTTTCCATTTTGAAACAAGTAATAAGACTAGCTAGAAGTAATGTCAGTAAAGGTGACACCAAGATTTTTAAAGAGCTGTTTAACATGTCATCTGACACTGTCAAAATTTTTTTAAAAAAACCCATTGCTTTGAAATGCTTCATTAACTGTTGCTCTGCTAAATAAGCATTAGTCAATTTTCTGAAACAGAAGACAAATCCAAAAAATAAAAACTATGAGCACAAGAGGCAAATAAAGGGCCAGGTCAACATAAGAACCAGCTATTTGAGCTTAACAAACAAACACCCTAATCTAAGCATCCTGAAGGACTTTACTGAGAACAAGGATCAAGAATGAGAGGCCAGCAAACTAAATCAGGACATATGAGTGATAAGAATTCAGAAGTAGGACCACACAGGAAATTGTTTGATTATTCACAACTCCAAACTTTCTTAATCAATTTTGTCTGTACCACAAGGTGTCCAAATTCTTTTACCTCCCATGTTCTAGCATATTTTCTCAGTTCCCTGACTAAATTTAATGTTTAGGTTGCTCAAAATGTCTGACTGATTAATAGCTATAATTTTCAGATGGGCACAGAGAAGAAATTATCTTTCAAAAGGTAGCCTAATATATCCTTCTTTGTTAAATCTCAGATCATTAAGGTCTGTTCATGTTAGAAATTGCTTAGCATCGTTCTTGTGTATAACAAGAAACACACAGTTACATTTTGCAAACAACCAGAACATCTTAATTTGGAATTGTGTTAAAGATTTGGTAGTTTTTACTGGGTTTCAGTGCTTTCGACATTTACTGTACTAATCACAGCCACATTATGTTTTGACAGTGATAAACCGCAAACTATATTCTGATACATTTATAGTGCTCTGTAGGCATACAATAGATTTAAGTGTGGCAGAACAGAATATAATAGAACTGAAAAGACAAAATATTTGAGCATCATTTTGTTATGCTAGCAAACCTTCACTACTCTCATGATGAGAGAAACAGCAAAGATTTTGTAATGAAAACTTGACTAGTTTAATGATAACACTTCTCAACTCCTTGTCCCTTCATATGATGTTCTAAGAGCGGACTGACCAACCAGCTCGTTGGATAAAAATCCTTTTGAGAACTGGTCCTTTTGAGGAGAGAAAAGAAGAAAAAAGGAGAAAAAAAAAAGCTTCATACTGTTCCAAAATGAGTCAGACCCAATTTCAGTGAAACTGTGTCTGTTATTCTATTCGTTGGTGACCTTATTTCAAATGAACACCTGCTCTTCCCTTCCACATTCAGTCTCTTCAAGGGATACCTGAAAGAGCTGTGATGTCAGCCTCTCACACAAGCTTTCCTCCCTCTGATTGCTCTTTCCATCCTACTGTTAATACTTTGTAATTTAAGGTACTTCAAGGGTAGAAGTATGGGAGGAATGGGGGGAGTAAAATCTCACACATGACCATTTCCCAGGACACAATGTTTTTATATTTTCTTATTACCACAGAATGGTCTCAATGGAATTATCTACTGGAAATAGACCTCTTACATAAAGAGGAATAGTAAGGTTCAAACCCAAGCACAGCTTAGCTTCAGTTTCAGTTCTGGCTATTTCACATCCTTCTTAGAAACACTGGCTCCTTCCCAGTCTTGCAATGTTTTTCATTCAAGTGAAGTCTTTAATTTTAGCTTTCATTTTTTACCTGGTTCATTTCTTCTACCATAAAAGGAATTAACATGGTAGTTAGCTCAGCTATATCCTTTACACTTCTATTTGCACATGTATAATTTCCAATATGCATAAAGTGTTAGATGACTAATTCTCACATTAGCATTAGACAATCAATTATTTGCCTTCAGTTTTAAAAAGTCCTCTAACAGATAAATACAGATGGATACCTAACATAGCCCTTGCATTTTATGCTGTGGCAAGAATCCAGCACCATAAAGTAAGCTCTGAACCTTCAAAAATTCATCAGTTAGCTGCCAAGAGTCATAGAATGGCTAAGGTTGGAGAGGAGGTCTGGAGGTCATTTAATCCAACATTCCTGCTCAAACAGGGAGACCTAGAGATGGTTGCTCAGGACCATGTCCAGACAGCTTTTGAGTGTCTCCAACCTCCCTGGGCAGCCTGTGTCAGTGCTGGTCACCCTCACACTGAAACAGTGTTTCCTCATGTTCAGAAGGAACTTCCTGTTTCAGTTTGTGCCTATTGCCCCTTTTTCTGTCACTGGGTACCACTGAAAAGAGACTGGCTCCCTCTTCTTTGCACCCTCAGGTACTATTCACATTAGCATGATCCCCCCAAGACTTCTTTTCTCCAAGCTGACAAGTTCTAGCTCTCTCAGCCTTTATTTACAGTAGAGATGCTGAATCCCCCTCATTATCTTAGTGGTCCTTCCCTGGACTCAGTATTCATGCCTCTCTTGTACTGGGGAGGCCAAAACTGGATACAGTACTTCAGGTCTGGCCTTAGGAGTGCTTGGATGACATTTAATGCAACTGACTCCACCTCCAGACTAAGGCTCCTATATAATGTGGCAGACTAATAAAACAGTAAGTTAAATATCCAACCATGCAATGTCACTGTATTCCATTTAGTTACACTAGGAATCAGTCCTAGACCTTAAATATCACACCATTTGTGCTGTGTTCATTTATTTTAGTAATACATAATGTTATGTTCACAGCACCATAACACTACAGCATTGCAAAATGCTATTTTGTCATTTGGGCGTTCTCAACACCAACCGCCAAACCACAACTGTGTCAGTGGCATAATGGTGATACACAAGGAAATACACATTCATCATCATCTGAAGGATGATGACCATCTGAAGGATGATGATGACAGGTATTTTGTGATACATATTTTCCTTCCACTTTTTTGTTTTTTTTCTTTGTAGTATCATTTTCATATCAGTAAGATTAAGCAGACTTTTCAAGAGAGGCATTGGTTTTAGCTTAGGTACTCTTGCACCAAAGAATTCCTCACATCATATTGTTTTGGACAGCTTAGAAGCAGCTCGTAAAAGTTGAGAGTGGAGACTTAAAACTAATTTTCCGTCTATTTCACTGTGAAATTTCTTCTACATTACAACTTTATTATGAAACATTTAGTAGTCTTTGTTTTCCCACTTCTAAGGCTGTATTTAACTATAAAAATGTTTTTGTGTTGCTTTTGAGTAGGTTTCCTCTCCATGTCCATTACAAATGCAAATATTTATCTGATTCCCTCTTTCTCTTCCTCTCTACTAATATAAATACCTTAGCACAAAGATATACGTATATATAACATACAATTGTGTATGTTTCCCAAAACACTGTATATTGCAACCAGCAGCTTAATAGATGTCAGTGCAGCCATGATAACTCACATCATCTAAGAAACTGGTCCCCTTTTCCCAGACATGCTTTTATTCATTTAGCTCTGCTTTTGAACATGCTAGGATCAAAATCCTTTAAAACAGACAAACTTAGAACACACACAGCACAGGAGCAGTGAGCAAGCTTTCTTGTTTGTCCTTGCTTGCTCTCTCCTTCACAATATCCTTGACCCAAAATAACCATTCCTAGGCGTGAGATTGCAAAATAGTTTCAATGCTCATTCAGCTTTCCTTTTATTTTGTCTGCAGCTAATTAACGCACATACATTTTTACCTCTACAGCAGTAATAGAATTGATCCAGTATTAAATTGATAATGAATGTACAGCAGAGACAGCTAAACAGAAATTTGTTTTAAAAATCTTTTAAAAACAGTTCTCTTTAGTAATTTATTCTGATGTATTTGGTTACACACACTATTCATACTCAGTCATATTCACATTGAAATTCTAATTTGAATTAAGATTCTATGGGTTGTCTTCCAGCCATCTGTAAAAACTTAAAGACAAACACAGATAGACTGAAGTAATTGATTTCCAAGCCACACTTTAAATGATTTTTGTGTGTATTATCCATCAACAAGATGGGGAGAAACTATTAAAGACTTTATTTTTTTTCTTGGTGATGGTGGTGATGATGAGGACATCATTAAAAAGAAGAGAAAAAAGTAGTGACATACAAGTCAGAGATACACAGCAAAAAGGAAATAACAAATCATCACTTTTTTCAAACTACTTAAAGGTGCTTGCTAATATGGTAGCAATCTGCTGTGAAGTCAAGCTGTAAATAGATTCTTTTGTGTTAGATTTGCATGCATAAGATGTTAATCAGTTCAGAGGCTCAGATATTCATGTTCCTCAGAATTACAACAAAAAAGCTTTCTGACATCTCTATAAATGGAAATACTCTGAAAGAATTGTAGAAAGCACTTTGTCTCATTTTTATATACAGAACATTACCTATCACATGCAAAAGACAAAAATAAAAAGGAAACCTTGGCTAATTATACACTAGTGCACAAACTACATGGACATTGTTTCGTTACGTTCCACCTACACACAGCTAAAATTCAGAGTCTCAGGAGATGTGATCTATCTCTAAACATTTGGATTACAAAGTAGTGCACTTTCTGTCACAATGCTCCTGTTCAGGATCCATCAGGTGTATGAATACTTCAGTGGACTCTTTGTAAAAAAGGGGAAGAGATTAAGGATTTCAGTTTGTTTCCTTGGCCATCCTTCATTTCTAGGAAAAGACACTTCTTATGCCATTTATCCTTGGATTATAAGCAAATCTTCTAGTGAGAACAGTTTCTATAACCCAGATGCCAAATTATAGACTCAGATACATGGCATGCCTCACTGAACAGCTTAAACAGTCAACATCTATGCTGCTATTCTTAATGCATGCAGGTATTAAACCAGCAACTGAATTTAAGTTCATCTCTTACACTCTCAACATGTTGAATTCCTAGTCCTGTTTTTTATATGAACAGAGCAAAGACATTGTGACATATGCCTAGTACAAGAAAACTGGTTCTTTCTTTGAGATCTGTCCTTACTACATGCACATAACTGTTGTTTTTTTTTTAATTCAGCACCCCCGTTAGTATATCTGTCATTCTTATTCACAGTTTTTACTTCAGAAGTCCGTCCACCCTTACTTTGGGAGAACTGAGTAAGAATCAGCTTGGTTATGAAGTCACGTTGATTGCTGTGGATTTTACTCAAACTCTTCTGAATGTGGGATGGGTGAATTTGGTAAGGTACCGAGAGAAAACTCCTGTTTAAAAGAACTTGATGTCTAATACAAATAGTAGAGATGAATAGAAGGTATGAATAAAAATAAAATAAAAAAAGAAAGTTTGTTGGAATGTGCTACCTCTTCAATAACCATGAAGAAATGAAGAAGTGAGAAAAGAATGAGGAGTTATCTCTTGACAGGTGAAAGAGATGGGCAGCAAGAAGTCAGAACAAAGAGGGGTTTTTTAACTCCAAAAATACATGCTTGAAATGGGAAGGGGGGAACAGTCTAAACAGTATTCACTTTCATACTATAGCTTTTCTGAATGTCTTTTATGTCTTCAAATCCTAAATCACCTTACCAACTGTCTCTTCATAGAATTGTCACTGTCTTCTAGAGGTTACAGACTCTATGGACCACCAAGGTCTTCCTAATGACATGATTGCAGCTGGAGGATAAAACAACTCACAGGTAAAGCCCAAATGATCTACAATTCGTTATCCAAATTTCCACAGGATTACTTGGTATGGGATCCCTTTTGTGCTCCCATGTAATTCTTCAATGACACTTCATACTGTACAAATAAAAAAGCTATCTGCCCCAAACACGGGTACTTTATTTTTCCCGTAACTGAGTTAAGGGGTGGGCAGACATTTCTTCCTCTCTGGAGCTATGTACTCACGTATTTCATAACAGGTCACCCTGGTGCTGCAGGTCACTTCATGTTAGCACCTCACTCAGCTGCCACACGGAAATGATATCATTGTATGACCCAATTTATATTGGAATTCGAAAAGACCCTAACAAGATAAAAAAGTCATACCAACTCCACAGCAGTGGACATATTACCTTGACTTTACCTGTAGTAAAGAAAGTGAAGGAGGAAAAAACTGGCATATTCCCTAAGGCACTTACGCCGGTAAACTCTCACCTCTCTTCCCCTCACCTGTGTTAAATCCATGTTACATCTTAAGACAGGTCTGTTTTGACAAATTATGGTGTACGCAACAATAGAATCAAGACAAAGACTTCCAGATTTCCTAGTGTAAGCATCCTTTAAGAGTCAGATTGCAGTAGGATGCCTCAGTTCTCAATTTGGAGGGGATGGACAGGTATGTGCCCCAGTCCTTTGTTCAGTGACCTTGCTGTGAAAACATGGGGATTCTGCCATAGAAGAAGATTAATCATCAAGGCAAGATAAAACTATCTTATCCTTAAACAAATGTCCCTTTCAAAAGCTTAATACAAAGCAAGTCTAGAAAGTCTGCAGCTATAATGATTTCATGTTTTGCTGATCCCAGCCTTTTCTACTGAAAGACTTTTTAGTGGTCCCTAGTGGAAAGTTGAGATCAGCATTTAAATGCAAGTCTATCTTTTTAACAGAAGTCCTCAGCAGCCCAGTAGCCCTTAGTGATACTGAGAATTTATAAGTAGTTATGCATGGATGCATATATATATATATATATATATATATATATGTATGAAATGTGTATCACACTCCTTTATGGCTGTATGACTGTACATTCAGACTACTTTTTTTTGCAAAAGAATGGTAATTTCTGTCGGGCTTTTTTCTCATTTATCAATGAAGAGTAAAACCACTGCCTAACAAGATCATTTTCCTTGTTTGAAACACCTCTTTTCACAGACAGCAATCAATTATTGACATTTCCCACCTTCTTTTAATTCCTATACCTAACATACATGCCTTCCTCTCCTAGGTAACAGGATGATACATGTGTCATGAGGAATACAAGGTAAATACACTATGTGTAAATCTTTTATCACCTATTTTAACCTTGACAGATAATTTTTACTGTAAGCTAGAACCTTCATGAAAAAAAAACAGAAATCTGAAATATATCAATTTAGCTTGTACAACTTGTAGCTCCTATAGCCACTATCTTTCCTCTTTTCCCTTCTGTAGAAACTCAAGACAGCAAAATTGTTCTAGGCAATAGGCTAACAAAGTCCTCTCCCTTGGGCTGTGCATCCTTCTGGTTACATCATTTAATACTAAAGAAATACCCTTTTTCATTGGGAAGCCTTCTGGAAAAGTTCATCAGTACAAAAGATTTTATGTTCTAAGGTTAAAAGGGCCACTAACCTGCTCATTCAGCTCTTTCTCATCTAGAGAAACCTGGCTAAATCAATCTCAGCCTCCCTGAACACAGTATACCAGACAGGCAGGCTCACTTGGTGCTTCTGTATGTACACATTGCAATTTTACTTCCTACTGTGCCAGTCAAGAAAACATGACCTTGTCAAACCTCATCATGAAGTGAATGTGAAGATCGGGATCCCCAGCCAGGGGTCCCACATCCTTCAAGTCCTGACTTTGAAGGGGCTTCTTCATTAGGAACAGCATATTCTGCAGTTTGAATGCATGGAAATGTTTCTGGGCCTTTTTTTAGTCCATGCTTCACTTGATGATACACTAAGAATCTCCATGCACTTCCCTGTACCTTCAGTCAGTATATGCCTCCTTTCTCATCTGCTGCCTGCTGTATCTGACAAATTTCTGGAAGATTCAGTTCAGAGTTGACTGTCAAGAGCTACCTGACCCTGAGTTCTTCCATGTTCTTCACCTGTGGCTGAACACAAGGCATTTAACCTCTCAGCTTTGATTTTTGTCACCTGTAAAATGAGGAAAATAATCTTTAGTACCTGCCATGAAAGAAGTTAATATTTATCATTGATAACTAGAATGTACAGTCCAAGCTATCTCACTTGGGCCTACATCTTGCTTCCCTCAAAATCAATGCAAAGTTCTCATTGACTCAAGGAATACAGCACATACACTTGCTTCTTTATGAACCCAGAAATTCTGTGATAACTGAAATATTAAAGTGCTGGTATTCACTGGCTTTTAAACAGACTTTCAGTAACAGTCATGACTTATTGCCACTACTGTCTCAGAAAAGAAGCAGGAGAATTAATTCAATTTTAGTTTTATCAGAGAGGTAAACATTTTTTTTTTTTTTTTTTTAAGAAAAAAAAGCACTTCAGGAGTTGTAGATTGCTGCATGCATAAAAGCTGATCCTGTTCACGCAGCAGTCACTGAGAGTGTGAACTGGCTTCAATGCAAGAAGGATAAGACTTATATTAAATATTCTGTTATCCCACAAATTAAATGATTGTAAGATTTCAATCTAATAACACCAGTCTCACCAAATCTGGAATCACAGAGGGATGGCTTTTTAATAGACTAGTGAATATTATGACTCATCATTGCTCACTGTAAACTACATTTTTTTTCCTCTTCTCTCTGTTTTTTTTTTTTTTAAGAGAGTAACAGCAAAACAAGCTTTCTCAGCCCAGGAGTTTTGAGTCTAGAAGCACAACAGAAACAGAAGAAGAATGCAATAATGTACAATAACAGGGGGAAAACCATTATTTAGCTGAACAGGATCCTGTTTTGACTTAATTTTAAAAGTTCCATAACAATTTTTCTGAGGGACTTTATGCTAGTTTGGAAAAGTATCTCGCTTCAGGAAGAGTTCAGTCAGAAAAGAAGAAAGGCATGTAGAAGTCAATAGTGGAGGTATTTCTAGAAAATACACATTAGCATTGAGTTAGGTGACTTAACAGTATAGCCAGATGTCATATCATGTCACCTCTACAGAATTAGTTAGAACCTCTGTCTTTTCAAACAGGATACGAATTTAATGTTTGCTGGATAAAAACAAGCATGTTTACCTAAGTATGTTCTTAGATAAACTTTAGAGTCACACCATGTCGCAGAACTTAGAAAGCTCCAGAGTCTGCCCTATTTGACTCTATCACATTCAGTAGAAAAGTGAGCAAAACAAATACACAAAAGTAAAAAACACACTCTACTTCCTTTAGGCTGAGAGTGTCACCCTTCGGCTAACTTTAAACATGAAGCCCTGAGTGTTTTCAGAGGGCTCCATGTAGATGCAGAGGCAAGCCGCAGCCTAATTCTCTGCTCCACTGCCAAAATGGAATAATAAATTCCAGGCCCGACTCTGTCTGAGATGATAAAATTAACAATATACTTCTTAGAGCTATGTATCCTTAGCATCTGAAGTCATGCTGTGCCATTCAAGCTGCTTTATCAATAAAAAACTGAAGGAATGCCTTTCACAGACCTTTTTCTGCTTTTATTTTACAGTGACAACGTAAGGGCAGTCAAATTCATAGATTCCATGGACAGGTAAAAGAAGTTTTCAAATCTCTGATTAAATCAAGCTTCTTTCAATATGAAAAGACCCAAGCATTTTCCTGAAAATCTCTTCAGCTTCAAAATGATTGATGTCCCTGCTGAACAGCAAGACCGGAGAGCAATCTGCAGGTAGTTACGTCTAAAGAAAGGAAGAAAGGCAGGCAGGAAGGAAGAAAGGAAGGAAGGAAGAAGATATATAGTGTGTTTCTATATAAACATGCATGTGCACTTATGCACAAATAGTAAATTTTTAATAAGGATTTAATAAGGATTTTAGTAGATGTTAACATTTGCTAGTAGCCATAAGTACGTAGAAAATATTCAGCAATATATGTTGCTAATACTGTTGCCTTTTGTAACATGAGATAGATGATAGGAAAACAGAGAAATAGGGGATACCTTTGAAAAAGAAATACCACTATGTAGAAGAACACAATTAGATTACAGGAAACAACTCAGTGTCTGAAATTGACTAATACTTTCCCCTTTCAAAACTAAACACATACAGACAGAGTATATACAGGTATATGCTAGTCACTATTTTTCACTCACTGAAGACTCCTACTGAGCTAATGCACCCAGGCTGCATGCATATACATGGCTACAGAAAAAAAAAAAAAAAACCACCTCTCTTTTTTAGCAGTGACTATTGTAATTAGACCTGTCAATACATGCAGAATTATCAGACAGTGAATATTAAGCATATTAACTTTAACTCTTCAAGTATGGCCACTTTTTCTCAAAACTTTTCAAACACACATGGTATCTTAGGGTCAGTCATGCTTGTTTTACCGCATAACCAAGTGTCCCTTTTGGACATGATATGCATTTGAGTTAGCATTCACAGACTTTGCATTCTGGATATCCATGATTAATCCCAGTGGTCTAGCCATGTCTATTTTATTATAAGAGAATGGAATTTAAATCTGTAACATTTTTCCTATATACTTCTACAGTTCTCATGTGGGAATCATGTCCATGAAGACACATGTCCATGTATACTTGTACTGATGTGATATTAATCAAAGAGATAGTATTATTGCCAACCATATTTTCTCTGATGCATTCATTATCCACCATGTTCAGAGGCACAGTTACATGGTAAATTGCAGAGAGCTGTTATTCAGATACACAACTGTACCTGGTTTATGTACAGCAAACACAAATAACATTCTTTAAAGCAAATGTAGAATAAAATATTTGCATAAATAATGAAAGATGTCTAAATTGATTAGTCTCATCTGTACTGTGAATGTATACCACAACAAATTCTAGGTATTTGTTCTAAGCCTACCTGCAACCTCTTATTTAAGCAGTTTTAGGGATCTTGCTTCCGCAAGAATAATGCAGAATAAATCTTACATTTATCCCTAAAATTTAATTTAAGCATATTTCAGGGGGAGGAGGGGGAATCCATTTCCATTAGTCTTCTTTTCTTTTTCTTTACTTAACAACTTTCTAATGTAAAATGTCTGAACAGTGCAATGAGCAAATCTCTAAGACTCCATTATCCTTAGGGAGTTGTTCTGCCACTACGATGTACAACCACGCACCTTTGTGTTTGCTGTCCTAAATCCATGAATCTTGAATCCCTGGGTGCACAAGTGCCCCAGTTTCAATAGAATAAGAACATTTAAGAAGGGTTTGGTTTTTTTTTAAGTTAATTCTTTCTCTCAGTTTCTTGTTCAACATAAAGACTGATATACCATACGCGTTTTACCCTTCTTCACTTTTTGGTCTTTGATTACTAGAGAGGTGTCAGAGTAGCAACTGTTTGAGTGCTAAAGCACTGACTCACACGATTGAAATTCAAGTCCTTGCTCAGAAACAGACTTCCATGTGTTACCCTGAGCAAGCCACGGAAGCAGTGTGTGCCTCAGTTCTTAACTGTAAAATGGAAAATACAAAAATCTTCAAACCCAAGCTCTACAATATAATATAGTACATGACATAGTACATTGCAGAATATGAAAGGCAATCATATCGTATAGCAACAGTGGCTATATTCACACTATAATTTAAGGCTAGTTAACCCCAGAGAGAGGGACATCTTTTTTACAGAAGTGTCACAGATTCCAATCAGCTGTAATACCAATGGCTATAAGTCACTTGTGATCTTTGTATTGGCATCATTCTGCTTTAGGATAAGCTCTTTCACAACCCTGTGATATTTGGGTTTCTGCAGGTACTGCATTACTGCAGGTATTTCAATTAATTTTAAAAGATCGCTGAGATTTTTTCAGCAATAAAAAATTCTATCCACTTCTGTAAAACCCTTTGCTTCCAAACCTTTAATTTTTGGCATATATAATCTGCCAATCTCCCTTCTCAGTACTGAATGAAATATAGAATGGAAAGTAAACTGGAATAGGAAAAAAGAAAATGGTAGTGTCAGTGAGAGTTGCAAAAATGAAGCACCCAGGATAAAAAGCCAGTGTGAAAGACACACACAAAAAAAAAAAAGGAAAAAATGATTGTTGCTACCTGAGTGGAAGTTGGATAGTGCTTGAGTAGCTGCTAATCAAATATTCACTGTTAAGCAAAAGAAGAAACTCACTGTAAAAAGAAAACTAAAGGTGCACAGGAAAGAGAAAGGTAGCATGTCTGAAATAGGAAAAAGAGCCAAAGAAAAACACTATACATGTTAAAAGTCTTGAGGATTTTCCACATGCCGCATGGATGCACAGTGAGCAAGAAGTTCCTTTAATGCTCAGCTCCACCAATTGTCACTGACTTCAACAAAAGTTCACATCATACCATGTCTCAGCCTGTCATAAGATCCTTAGTTGCATCTCCCATTATTTTTGCCCTCTCTCAACTCAGCAAAGACATTCAAAGTTTTCAATCTGCCTTGACTCTGTCCATAGGTGCTTCCTTACAGTCATGACAGTTATAACTTGCTGTGAAGCTTCAGGTTTGTCAGTGTATTACAGAGTACGGTTTTGAGCTCCACTAAGGCCTCTAATCTTTTTTCAAACCAGCCCAGTTTCTCATAGATGAAATAATACCTTGAGCTTCTTAAGCCAAGTTGTTCAGTGTAACTGAGCAGCATTAGTTTTTAGGGCACAGATGGCATTATCATGTCAGGAAGCAACGTATGCTATAGAAAACTGCCATCATTCACTGTGTCACTAGGTCGTCAGTGCTCCTCTTTCTGAAAATTTAGGTGTAGTACTCAAGTTCTTCCTGCACTGCTCCCAGTCCCCACTCATCACCAACCAGTCCTGAGAGGTCCCAGCACTGCCACACCGCAGAAACACTCTCCTGTTCTTTCTTCACTTGCTATAAAAGCAGATGAAAATGTGTAAAGGAGCCCCTAGGACAGCCAGGGATGGTGGGATGCTCAGCACTGTGGTGTCAGTCCAGCAGGGCACCTAGATCCAGGCTTATCTCATCAGCATTCTTCTGCAGAGGATGTGCTGGCAAGGCAGCACAAACAGATTGTCAGATTGGTCCACAATGCTCCCTACCTAGTAGCAGTCCTCTTTGTGAAATATAAAAAGCATATACACACACAAAAAATGTGTTTCATAATGAGTACCTTTCTATATGTAATTCTTTATGAAATATTTTCATTTCTAGAGAAGTAAAAGATATATTCAGCTGGCCCCAAAATGTATTCTGTTATCACATTGCTCTAAAATGTGATGACCAAGGCCAAGATTGGAGATGTAAACCATTGTATAGTTTGGCAGCAAAAATAGATTGAAATCACAGAATATGATTTATATTTTAATTTTATATGCAAATTTATATTTGGCTTTATATGTGAACAGCAGTACAATTACTTTTATTGAAGAAAAGAAATCAGTGCTGGCAACTTTGTTTTTTATCTGTATATTTTTAAAAGCCTCTACAACACCACTATAACAAGATTCTATTTTCACATGGCCTTATTCCTGTTACAGATCTGAATATTGCCATCTCAGGAACTATAGAAGGTTGAGAGACATGTTTTTCTGCAGATGGCATGAGAGAAAAATTAAGACGTGACGTAGAGAAAGATGATAAGTAGCAACAGACTAATGGAGAACATTTTGTCCTGCTTTAGTGGAGCACATCAGGAACAGCTTGTTTTCATAGGGGATCTGAAGTATAATCACTGGCACTATATGACTGCTGTAAGCATTGCTCTGCACTAATCACTACCATATTATTGTGAGTTTTGCTGAACATTTTGTAAAAGATACATTGCATTCCTATTTTTTGGCACTTACTAGGAAAATTAATCAGAATACCAAAAGACAATAAATGACAACTAAGTCATACCTTTTAACATTCTTGTTATGTTTCAGAGATTTATTGCTTTTTATTTTAACTAGCTATCAAGAATCAAAACACCGACTAAATCTGCCAAGAGTCAAAATACTAAATCTATGTATGGATTTCTCCTAGGTAAAGCACAATAACTGAATAGTGGAAGTAAGAAATGTCTTTAATGCAAAAGCATCAAAGCCTTGAAGCACCTATTTCTAAATCTGCAGCATTCATCCATTCTTACCATAGCAAAGGCAAAGCATTTTGAAGAATGGTTTTGTAAAATTATATTCACAAATTTTTATTCCGCTATTGATCCTATATCCATACAGAGTCACTTACAAACACAAACCACAAGAAATCTATTTAAAATCTTCCCTTCCAAGCATACTGCTTTCCTTCAGTCTTGCCTTTTAAGGAGTGAAATAACACTACAAAGCCAAATATTACCTGTCCATCTAACTCTCCTCTTGGCAAAGAAGGAAAGAGAGAGAGAGAGAGAGAGAGAAGGGGATTAAAACAACCAAACAAGCCTGAAAGTAATACTTGCTAGTCATATTACTGAATATTTTAGTGAGCAGTCCTCATTTAGTATTTAGAGAACTAAAACCATCCAAAATCTGCAAAATTAGTTTGCATCCATCAAACAACTATATGCTGTGCATATATGACCGATGTGTTGAGGGATCATGTAATCTGCCAAGCTTCTGGACCTGCTAAATATGAACTGCCCCTTCCAAAATCTGAGCAGATGAAAATATTTATTGAACAAATAGTTAGCAATCTAATCACTGTTACCTGAGAAAACTTGTCATTAGGAAAGAGCCCTGACTCAAAATCGTTGAGAGGGAGCCATTTGCATCAACACGTCAGTGTCATACTTCGGTATAAAACGAATTTCATTTCCACCAAGTTTGTTTTCAAAATTGAAAAAGAACCATATTATTCTTTTAGTAAAGCATTCAGGGTCCCTTGACTTCTGCTTATAGTTTTGGGTGGGATTTTTTGCTGGTTTTTTGGTTTTGCTTTTGTTTGGGTTTTTTTGCTGTGGGGCTTTGGGGATTTTTTTTTTTGCTGTTGTTGTTGGTGTTTTTTGTTGGGTTTTGTGGTTTTCTGTTGGTTTTAGGTGAGTTTTTTTATGGTTTTGCTTTTTGGGGGTTTTTGGTTTGCTATTTATGGATTTGGACATACAAAAAGAGTTAAGGAAAGGGTTTCCTCTAGTACACAAGCAAATTATTCTCTGTCAGCCTTCAATGGTGCTCAGAATTTGGGATGAGATCCCTTACAAACTCAACATTTGAGAGAAAGCTCACCACAGCCACTTGAGATCTTCTCAGTGCTGTTAATAGAAAATCCAGGTTTTGCCACTATACCTTTTTCATCTATACCAGATTTTCCTTAAACAAACAAACATAAAACAAATCAGAAAAACTATTTCTGTTTTTCCCTTCCCCTTTCTTCAACTGAGGAAAATATGCTTCACTCTCTCAATGCTCCAGTATAAATCTGAAAGCTTAAATAATGCCCTATATCTATTATAGAATCATAGAATAGTTTAGATTGGAAAAGATGCTTGAAGATCATCTAGTTCCAATCCACCTGACATGGCAGGAACATCTTCCACTAGACCACATTGCTTAAAGCCCCATCTATCCTGTCCTTGAACACTTCCAGGATTGTGTAGATATATAAATTTGTATATGCTTCTATCCATATTCTATGTACCTATTCAATTCTATCTATATATAGACATGCATGCATATGTATCTCTCTATATTTGTTTTCAAGCATGAACGGAACAGGATTTCATTTCATTGTTCAAATAACATGTACTAGCTGCAGCAGACATCAAATTTGTCTGGCCTTTAGTCAACTACAGGCAAAAGTTTATTTGTATCAGCAACTGCAGCAGCCTAAGTAAAGGGCACCCTTGGGGTTTGGCTTGTGTAAGTGGGGCTGTTCATGATGACGGCACAGCAGGCCCAGCTCTTGCAGCAGAGGATGCTTCTGGGTCCTTTCCCGCATGTTCCTGTGCTGCTGCAGGGTGGCAGGTTGGTATAATGAAGGAACCGTTTTCCCAGCGGTGTTACAGTAAAAAGGCAAAGCTGCTTGTACACCCTTAAGAAACGTTTTTCATTACTTTGAAAACACTATCTGTGGGAAGATGTTCCTCTGACACAAGCTTTCCCTCACCAAACTAGGAGTCTTAGGGATAAATGCTGAGTATGTGTGTGCATGCATGTATGCATATAACATCCAGCCTCTTAAATTTCAGTCAAGCTCATAGATAAGTTTATCTGGTGGTGGTGAAAGTGTCGGAAACACTAAGCATGCACACACACCTCCCAGCAAATGAAACGTGTCAGCAAGTGCTATAATCAATAACAATATAATATTCTTCCCTAAATAATGGTACAGCAGGAGAAGTGTGTAAGACAGTGATGAATTATTCAGCAGGTCTGCTTTGCTGCTACATTGCTCCTTCCATGCTTTAAGTTTTCCTACAGCTGAAACACCTGGCACAGCACTCTGACTGCATCTTCTGAATGCCTAAGTCTCTTTCTTCCCTCATATAAAAATTTAGTTACCTAAGTGCCTAGAGCTTTGCACTGCCTTCAGTGGCAAAATTCTGTTATCTCTCAAAGTTTTTATGTGCCTTATTTCCACTTGATACCTTCACATGGAGATTTGTTATGTATGTTAGCTGGGAGCTGCATGTTAAATATTTTTAAAAGTAAATGCTTCAGACTATAGAGTATTGAATTCACGAGAGGATGCATGACATTCTGGACAAAGTATTCATTAAAAGACACAAGGCAGATACATTCAGCTGGTTAAAATGAAAGCCCAGGTTATGATATAGTTATTTAGACTGAACAATAAGCTAGTTCCATGGAGCTAGGGTCGGTATAAGATCCTGTTTGCATTAGCTAGAACTCAGTACACACTAATTTAGTTTTGTTAAAAAAAAATGGATGCAAGATATTTTCAGTCACCCAGTGCTATAAAAAAGCATATGCATTTTAAGTACATCTTGCAGTATGTAATTCAATGCAGATTATTGTATGACCTTTATAACACTGAACAAGTGTTACTTTATGCATGCAAATACTATATATGCAAAACTATAGTTCACAGAAGGAAGGCAGTTTCTTCAAGAACAGAAAAAAAAATCAAAACTTTCAACACTCTCAAAGAGAAGTTAATGCATTTTATTTCTGTTGTGTTTATTTAAGCTATTGTGGAAATTATCTAAATCTCATCAGTAGCAACACATTTGTATCTAGAGATGTTCATCTAATCTGTCATTCTGCTAGAGATGGTGAGATCGCTCTTAACGCATTTCATGTGCTGTGCGCAGCTCACTTTTAAATGCCACAAGCAATACAAATCTGTCATCTCTCCTTGGGAAGCTGCCTGATTCTGTAATAAAGCTTACCACTAAGTAGTTTCTCTGATACTCAAGCTATATTTCTCCTGCTTGATTCATGTTCTACTTCCCATTACTTTGCGTTAACTCCCTCTTCCCCTGCTATCAAATGAAGGAGGTTTGATTCCTACCTGTACTAAATGCTAACTGCTGTGAATGGAGCAGCAAGAAATAAATAACCGCCTACCTCAGGTCACCTCTGTGATCTGCCCGCTGTCACACCATTCCTTTGACACTTGCTGCCATCCACTGCCAGAAGCAAGACCTTTGCTGTGACCCCAGAAAGGTATTTTCCTCTTCTAGGAGATAATGCTGGATCACTGCTGAAATACCTCAGCACTCATGGAGGAATATGATGTGCTTAAGCAGACAGCAAATTAACTCTTGAGCTCTTGCATAAGAAAGGTTTATAGCAACAGTCTCAGGCACAGCCAAAACTATTTGGTGCCACTAGCCTCTCAGTGGCTGATCTACAAGCTCTTGGTGCAATCATCAAACAGCACTGCTGCTGAGAGGCAGAAAGGCTGCACGTGGAGTAAGGTCACAAGGTTTTGACCTAGATCTCAGTCAGCAGGAAACTGCACCAGAAAATAAAAATTGGACATACTTCAGTGCCCTTGACAAAAAAGGCTACAGGCCTGAGTGAATGAGGAAAATAAGGTGCACCTTGCCCTTGTGTTGCTCTACACACTGTACGGGAGGATGGAAAGTGACTGAGCATTCGTTTGTCTTGCAGCACTCTCTGTGATCATGCATTCAGGAAAAAAAGATCCTCGACGTCAGACAACCTGCTGCTTTGAGCACAGAAAATAGCTATCTGACTCATGACCACTGAAACAGAAAATCCTTGTTAAACAAGCCATTAAATTTTCATAATAAAATTTGGAAAAGTTGGCTGGGAAATCTATGTAAAAAACACTTATTCAAAACCATTTACACACAAATTACACTTTCCTACCAGAATCTTTTCTTGTCTCTCTCTGACTCCAGAACCTAAGAGACATGACCTGTCTAGTCACCATAATTGTTAGAATAGTTTGGAAGAGAGCAATTTTCTTAGAGAGTTTTTATTAACTTTGCAAATGGAAATTAAATTTACACAAGTTTTCACAAATGCAGTTACTCTGGCAATTCCAGAACATGAAGAAGCAACAAAATGCATTAAATATAAATAAGTACATGAAGATCGTAACTGTACCTCCCTGTATCAAAGTGAATGAGCAAATAATATCAGTTCTTCTATCTAGAAAATAACTGTTTTCTATAAATCTTATATGTCCTTAGGACAAAATAAAACTCCTGTTTCTGTTATATAGGGGAGCATAATTTACTGAAGAAAACAATGACAAGACTACATATGGAAATATATTGTAAACTGTTATCTGCATTTCTTCAGTGAAATGATAAATCATGTTATACAATCTCAGGTGACAATTCAGATCTATAGCAACTACCATCTGTGTTTATCCAAACACTTCTAATATTAAATCACTCACAACTATTACTTCATTCCTTCAAGTTCCAGTGAAATTTGTATATTAAATAGGCCTCATAAAATAAGGTTGTAATTTGCAAACTGAAAATGGTACAACAATGAAATGATCAAATCTTATTTGAAAAGGCTTTTGACAATGGATGCAATAGCTCATTGTAACTATCCTATTTGCATTACAGCATCTGCAAAGAAAAGACTTTTTTTTTTTTTTTATTTCTTATATTATTGGATTTATTAGAAGCACTGAATTGAAAACTCCCCTATCAGAAATTTACCAGTGATAGTTTTTCCTGTGATTTTTACAGGAATTTTCATTAGTATAGATGTAACTAAAGCAACAGAGGTTAATGTCCAAAATATTTCCTGAATACTAATGGATGGAAAGTACAGCTGATGAATAGAAGCAAAACTTCATATTGCCTCCTTCAGATGGACGCTCGGAATCAAATCTAATTCTCATTCTCACCTTGAAAAAGGCAGATACTTTTCACACCAACAAGAATTTGCTTTAAAAACAAAAAGTGTTTGAAGGAAAAAAAGCCCTAGTGTACGAGGATACTTGAGGGAACAGATCATTTGCAATGCATCCTGCCAGGAGGAGGAGACCTTGCAATGGGTGTCCAGGCAGAAAGTACGTTGAGGTGGTAATGTGTTGGGTGGGAAGCTTTGTTAACAACAGAGAAGCCAACCAGGAATTGAAACCATGTTTTTAAAACTGACATGGAAAACCAGATGATAACTTTACGTGGCAAAAAAAGAAAAAAAAACCAAAAAACCAAAAACAAAAACAAAAAAAAAAAAAAGAAAACAAAGAAAAAAAGACAAAAAGAAAACAAAAAAAACCCCAAAACACCCAACCAAACCAAACCAAAAAAAACCAAAAAAACCCAAAAAAACCCACAAGAACCAAACCATGACAAACAGATGAAGATGTATGTTTGTTCCCTCTTAGATTAACTGTAAGGGCTTCCAGAAGTACAGGAGGCCCTCTGCTCCTCTTTCCAATTACTTAATAGTTAGGAAAGACTTCCTTTTCATAGTTATTACACCAAGTAGAAACATTCCTCCTAAATTAACCAGTCTCATAAAATTGTATCTCCACTACTAGGTTCTAGGAATTATGAGACATATAACTCCAACTTCAGCAGAGTTCAAAGTTTTTTTCTATGTGCACCACTGAGACACTTGTCTTAATGAAAACTAAAAAGCGTGTGTGTGTGTGTTGGGTTTTTTTTTTATTATCTGATTTGATAAGAAACTCAATAGGCATAAGGAGGCATGTGTTTATTTTCTACTATAGCTACAGGTTTCTTGTGCTACTTTGGCCAAAACACTTAACCCAGCAAGCTTGCTAGCTCAGAGGAAAAGACAACTTCTCATTTTACAAAAGACAGGAACAACAGGTAAATTTGAACTGTCATGATGAGATAGTACAGTAATAAGGCAACAACAGCTTCTAACCACATTTCTCATGTCACCGAGATGGTACATCCATTCCTCACCATCACACAGACACTCAGCCTCTGGAGAGTCCTTTCTTGAGATACAGATCTAAGTGATACCATTTCTTTCTTACACAGCAGGAAGTGAATTTAGAAATTCAGTGCTGCATAGGAAACTACTTTGTCCAGAGCTTAATTTTAAAAACAAAAAACAATTAAATATAAAAATTCTAATTCCTCTGAGCAAATACTTTTGTGTTCAGTCAGGAAAAAAATAAAATCAAAATTTTGTGTAAAAAACAGGGGGTTTGCCATTCTATATACTTAGAAATATGTTCTTTCCACATACATTAAATTCTTATTTAGCTACAAGTACTTATAGATGCTCTAAACCTGCTTAGAACACATTTTTAAAAAAAGACAAATGAAGGTATTAAGTCTGCATACACCAGCCCTAGACTGGCAGAACTCATTAAATAAAAGAAAAATCACTCAAATTAGTTCTTAAAACAATTTTCTCACCATCATTTTTTCATGGTAAATATGTAATTTTGTCTCTAAATTGCAGAGACATCAATTTGATAGGTGGACCACTCAGTGCATAAAGAGCTGGCTGGATGGCAGAATGCAAAGAGTTGTGGTCAATGGCTCAGTGTCTGGCTGGAGGCCAGTAACGAGTGGTGTCCATCAGGGGTCGGTGTTGGGACCGGTCTTGTTCAACATCTTTGTTGCTGACATTGACAGTGGGATTGAGTGCACTCTTAGCAAGTTTGCCGATGACACCAAGCTGTGTGGTTCGGTGGATACACTGGAGGGAAGGAATGCCATCCAGAGGGACCT
>JBCJKH010051056.1:1356-17277 GCA_039877255.1 Loriculus beryllinus | reverse complement strand
GGAAGAAATTCTTTCCTGTTAGGGTGGTGAGGCACTGGAATGGGTTGCCCAAGGAAGTTGTGAGTGCTCCATCCCTGTCAGTGTTTAAGACCAGGTTGGACGAAGCCTTGGGTGACATGGTTTAGTGTGAGGTGTCCCTGCTTATGGCAGGGGGTTGGAACTAGATGATATTAAGTTCCTTTCCAACCCTAACGATTCTATGATTCTATGATCAGCACTATGTATGCATATTTCATCATACTGCGTTGTTCTATACTAAGTGTACTAAATAATGTAAGAAAAATCTAGGGTTTTTACTGGTAGCATTTAATGACAACAGTAATCGAATTGCAGCGGGGGATTTGGCTTATGTTTGGATTATGTTCTTTTCATTCGATTACTTCTTTATGTTTTGGTTATGATTTCCAGGTGCTGATCTTTCGTTTGCTTGCTTGTTTTCTTCTTAGTATGTGTAGAACAGGCCTGTTTGTGAATAATCAAGCACTTTAGAAGATCTTTAACCTTTTCAGTAAATGAACAAATTCCATAAAAATAAAATTGACTTCTGTAAAAGCCCGTAAGATAGAGATAATGTGTCTCAAAAGTTATTTCCAAGTGCGTTATTTTTAGGTGGCCTAATAATCAGTGCAGAAGCAAGCTAATTGGTTCTATTTCTTAATTTTCTGATACTGTCTTTGTGTACCATGAATTCTGGAACAATCTTCTGTAAAAATTGTATTCCATTAGGAACCAATAAAGAGAAAAAGATGAAAGAATAAGATCACTGCAGTAAAGATTATTAACCCCTAAAATAGGACTTATTTCTGTGTTTGTAGTGTGACTGAAATGATATACTCCCTGCACCCTGCAGTATCATATCCCAACTTTCAGACAGCTTTCAGGTAAGATTGTTACTGGCCCACCGACAGACAAGTAGTATCAGTTAAGGCCTTGCTGTGATCCCCGTTGCTGCTTTGTCATGACCAGCATCTTAAACATTAGTAATCTCCGTAACACTCTGGAGTCCTCTGAAGATAGCACAGCCCTGATAAGGGTAAATCAGAGAGTTTTCATCTGCAGCGTGGCTGGTTGCTTGGGTCGTTCGAGTTAAATGCTCATGTAGTGCCGTGACCAGCGACCTCAGTCAGAGGAGATGCTGTGCTTCCAGTGCTCTGCCTCCCCTAGAGCAAGCTGAATTACTTGACTTGCTCACTGGAGCAGTTTGATCATTCTAAAAAAAATGAATTGTCTTTTACAGTCCTGTGGACTGAATCCCTTTCAATTAGGATGAACATAAAGAATGCAGAAAGCACAAGAAATAAATACATAATCAGTATGAGAAGTCCAGCAGCTACAGTTCCTTCCATAAAACTACTTTCTTTGCTCTGGTGAAGCTGTCTTTCTCTTGCCTAGTAGTAGAGACCAGCCTGCTGTTAGCAATGGAGATTGTACTGCTGTTAACACTTTTAGATGTAAAAATTTCAAAGGAACACAATCATAGAGGAGCCATTGTTACCATCATCTTAATAAAGGCTTGTGTTAAAATAGGAGGTAAAGGTGTATCTTATATGACATAGGTAATATAACATAATAAAGGCAAATAAGCAAGAGTTTGAAGAGCCTAGGACTAGGTCTCATGTTAATTTATGTGAGGAATGTGATGCATTTACATTAAAATTAGGTTTTTGCATACATTTCTTTTTTGTCCTTGAAAAAAAGGTGATGTATCTGAAATGTGATTTTAAAACTTGACTTCTAAAGAGAAAGCCCTGAGTTGCAACAGGCAATGGTAAAAAATAATTTATTTTTGGACAGTAATAAGCTGGCTTTCAGACTAATCTGAGGATTGTAGCAAATAGTACTTACTTTGTAGGTAACCATAATGCAGAGTAATAGTTCTTAATCTTCTGTGTGTGGGGTAAGGTGTAGGATCCCACACCTCGTAGGGTGTGTAATATACACATGAAAAGGAGAGGAAACAGCTGGGACATAGATGGTGGCATGGGAGGGAGCATGCTGAGATGGTTTCAGCTGACTGGAAGGGTAAGGTGGGCAGACAGTGCAACAGAGAGAAAGATCAGTGTCCGCTCAACACCCAGTCCGCTGCAATGCTGACAGTGGGAAGTAGCTTGGTACAAAGTATCTGGGCATTTTGGTTTCCAGACTAGTTTGCAAAGGTTAAGAGCTTAAGGTTGTAGCTGGTTAGCTGCAGATTCCTGAATCTGCGTTCTCATTTTTGATACAGTGGCTTTGCTGGTTTTGGAAGCTTGTAAATACCTAACTTCTTGCATTCAGGCTTTCTGAAATATAAACAGGAATTTCCCTCGTTCCTCGCTTTTCAACAATTATTTGTCTAAAGAACTTTGCAGAGTAGGGTGGGTTTTAAATACTTCACATTCTGTTGGATGAACCTCTACAGACCTGAAGTGGAGCTGAATTGTCTGGTTTAAAGTACTTCAGGTGGACATACTGTAATTTCAAAACAAATCTGTTACTATTAGATAAATTGTACACTCTCAATATAAGTAGACTACAGATGCTTTTTAGTCTGAATAAAGACACAGTATTTAATTTATTCATACCAATACACATTAAGTAAAACAGTTTGACTGAAGCAAAAATCTGGCAGCTACATATTAAGCTGAGCTTTCATTTTGGGGCTCTGTATGAGTTAAAATGGATGATATTTATTGCACTTTTATGCAAGCACACTGTCAATATAATTGTAATATAATTGTGTTTTATACAAACAGTTGGCAACCTTCAGAATAAATGTCAATTGGGGGCAGATTTTTATTTCTTTAAAGATTAAGAAAAAAATATCAGTTAAAAATAACAAAAAAATAATACCCATCTATGTAAACCAGGTTTTAATAAGGATCATAAATAATCAACAGAGATGTTAAGTGCCTAAGTGTATGGTTTTCCTCAGCTTTAATATGTTGTTGTTTGTTTAAATTTCCGCTGTACAATTTTGGTGACGGAAATTAAGAAATGAGAAAAATGCCAAGGGAGGTGATGCCATAGTCTAGGTTATTTTTCTTGGAGTCTCCCAAAACAATGAATTATTGTCTGATGGAGATGATAATTCTTGTTCTAGGTTCTGGGCTAACAAATTACTTGAACTGCTCAGCATCATATTTCCATCTTCTCTCTTTTAATCTTCTATGCTAACAAGCTTTAATGGCACTCATTGGCTTCTTGCTAAATGTGAAGTAGAAGAAATACACTGTTTTATTTATTGTACCAAATGAAGAAAAAATATCTTCACGATGTGAAAAATGTTGGGGGATTTTATATCACTGCAGATGTTAGATTTATGCCAAGTAAATCGAGTATGTTAATGAAGTTCGAAAATGTTCTAATCAGTGTTTATTCTGTCATATTTTATTTATATTTGTTTTTCAAAATGTTTGAGCGTGTGATACAGGGAACTTGAAAATCATAATAAAGCAGCCAGGCTGAAATATATGTTTCCAGTTAACTACAGAGATATGTGTTTTAATTAAAATAGTTGGTAAACATGTATTATGAATACTCAGGGGAGTCCTAATTTGTTTAGCAAAGTAGTAGTGTTCTAAAATACTTCTGCCATTGTAACATAAGTCCTTTTCAGCATGAACTGGATGGTGTGCTTGCTGATGATCCAGGAAAAATTCAGTGACATGCTTTAAACGTACCTGAGAATTAATATTTACAATTTTTTAGTCAACCTTCTAAGCTGAGCTCTTAGAAGCTTTTCAGCATGTTTCAGGCTGTGAACATGAAATTTTCTAGATACATTGTAAGGAATACTGATGATAGCCATTAGGTTGCTACCTAGGAGTTAAGAGCTGTGTTTTTCCATTGCTTTCCAGACTGTGGCTGACCATAAACATTTTTTGCAGGTTTTCTGGGGAGTTAGGTGGAATTTAGGTTAGGCACAAGAGAGCATAAAGAAGCTTAAGCAGAAGAAAGAGAGGATTCTCCCCAGAACATATGCTTCCCTGTGTATCAGTATCAATGCATACACATCAATGTTTAATATAACATAGAGAAAGCTGAGATCAAACTGAGAAATGGGTAGAGAGTATAAGCACTTCCAGGACTAGCTGCAGCTGGATATTAGATGATGTAAAAGTGCTGTATTCATGTATGGTATCTAAATATTACTACAGACATAATTTAATTTATCCTACTATTAATATGATCATAGAGGTTCTTAGAAAGAGAAATAATTCAGTCTGTATTCTGAGTATTATCGCACAGCTATCCCTTTGAATCTCTTCCATAGGCACTGTATCTCAGCGAGACCAAGTGACACAGAATTCATACACTTATCTTGCTTGTAAGTTGTTTGTCACCCTGAAATCGTTTGGTTGGTTGGGTTTTTTTTTCTTTTAAAAAGAAGCAATTACTAAAGATTGCAACATTGTTCAGTGTTTGTGTACTTTGCTCTAACGCAAAAGTGCAAGGTATATTTCTGGTGATATTTGAAAGCCAAAAATACAGTCTCTTGTTTTTTATTTAATAGGCAAGTATGGTACATGTCACACAACAATTTCCATTGTGTTCTGTTTTGTATGAAAAAAACATTTTCAGTTTTCCTCCTCATATATGCCGTTCTGTTGGGGTTTTTGTTTTGGGTTTGTTTTCAGGAGTTTGTTTGCTTGTTATCTTTATCAAGTTCTTGTTTTAATGATTTGCTTACAGATTTTCTACATAATTTTCAGTGATTTTTTTTTCTGTTTGTTTGGGTTTTTTGTTCCTTAATGTACAAATTAATTTACTTAATGTGCTGAACTTGTTCTGGTCACTGAGTGGTAACAGGGTTTATGGTACAGACCCTGAAGATAGGTTTTATAGAGTCTATGTTAAACTGTGATTGTACTGAAATAAATGCAGGTCTTCCTGTTCACTTCAGTGAAGTCAGAGCTGCATCCCAGTTTGAAGAGCAGCACAATACATGTGGTGTCATGTTAACATGAAATATATCAAGGGTATTTGAGGAGAAAAACTAATAGGGAGATGGATTTGCTGAAATCTAAATGCAGTCCCAGAAAACAGATTAAACAAGGGACTGGTAGATGTGAACAAACTGTTTAAAAGCATGACTGTATACGATAAAAATCATGTTTTTTTCTTCTGCAAGTTTAATGGAAAAGTTATAGCCATCTCTGGATCTCTCTTGAGCTAACACTACAGTCCCTTGCTCAGCAGATAACCTCTGCAGACAGTGACTTTGATAATATTTCAAAGGTAATATTTGTGCAAGGATAAACTATTCTATAACAATTTCTCAAGTGAATGGGAAACAAACAATTTTTCTCTGAAGATCAGACTGTTTGTTTCAAACAAAAATATTTGTCCAATCGACTAATGAGGACTATTCTGATATTTGGAAATTTTCATTTTGTCAGTATGGACAGCTTTTATTGCATCAAAGGATACCTTTGGACTTTTTAATTGGGTGGTTTCATTATAATCATCATTCTTTGTAACAGTAGTGAAGGGTAAATGCAAGCAAATACCTCTAATAAGGCTCTGAATTTTTTTCTGTTTAACAAACAGATTATTTCCTCCCTGTACCACTGCTTCACAACTATTTTCTGTGTAACAGGGAATGAAAAATCACACTTCATATTATGGGAAAGTGTCTTTAAGAGCACTCTAGAGAGAACATGAAAATACTAAAAAAACAGGTTAATCACATAGGAAGCGCGTGACCTCAGTGCTTTCCCTATAATTCCAGACAATTTTGTTTGATCGCATCATCTTTTAAGGTGTTAGACTTGATTATTGAAGAAAGAATAGTCAGTAGTCATGCCTAGAGATCTCATTCATAGCTTCTAATCTTTGCAACCTGAGGCTGACTTCCTTACCCTGATACGTAAATATAAACATGTGCTCAGGCGCCAACCCAAGCCAGCAACAGCCTGGAGTTTTGATAGAACCTAAAATTATATGCAATACTCTTTTACTCTTTGATTATTCTTGTGCTTGATAGTAAATGAAATTTATAGGGGTCTTGATAACTCCATTTTAGCAAATTGACAATTAAGTTCTAGTTCTCTTGTTTTCATTTCCAGTTGCCGCTATTGTTTGGTACATATTTAGAATATTTTATTCTTCTGTTGGCCAATGCAGTGCTCCACTGCAAGTAGAAGTCAAACATGCAGTGAACTGAAGTCTGCAAAATTTAAACTGCAGTTTTGTACATGAGAACAAAAACCCAGCTGTTTGTACTTCACAACTCATTTTCCTCATGGCGCAACTGAGTTTACACAGCAACAATAGAATTTATTTTCCACTATGCTTTGAATACCTTTCTTTCTGTAATATCAGACTAGAGTTTCACTGCAGATTTGAACTTGACTAAGATATCACAATTGCAAAGAGAGTGTTAAGTGCTTAGAGTGCAGCATTTTATGACTGTAGAGCACAGAATTTAGGGAACTGATAATTTTTCTTCTCTCATCCTGGTGGTTTAGCTTTTGGCAGGTCACTTGCTGCATACAGAGACTGATTGATCTCTCACCGTGTGGAAATGGCAGGTGCTTGTTAGGCCCCCAGTGGGACTTACTTCAGGCTGCAGTGACTTCTCTTTCTTCATACAGTGTTATTAATAATCTCCATCTTTTGGTCTCTCAGTCTTTAACCAGCAAACAAAATCGAACCTGTTAAATATATCTGGCATTCCATGTTTCCATTATGGTGCTTTAGCACATGGTCACAAACACCTGGAGTTTAAAAAGTGAATGAATGCTTGCCACAGGATAGAAGATTTTACTATTAAAATTATCTGCAGTCCACATCCTACTACATTTAAAAAAAAAAAAAAAAATAAAGCCTAAGTAAACAGGATTTTAACTCAAAATATTGCCTTCCCAAATGATGTAATTGCAATTGATGCTATTTTTTAAAGAACTATAGACTCATGAATAAGGAGATAAATTTCCTGACAAAAAAAATAAATAAATTAATCTTAGGAGGTTTTACAAAAATGTGTATAAATCACAGGTCTGTTCAGGAAATAGAGGTTTAATGATGATCTTTCTTCACTTAGAGTATTTGAGAATTAGCCTTGTATTTTCTCTGAATCATTCACTGAATTAATTTACTCTCTAATATTAGACACACTAATTATCATTTAAGATTTCTCTAGATTATTAGGTTTGGGAAAGACCATCATGTTATTAAACAATGCTCTGAAAAGCAAATTTTAGGAAAACTTACAAAATAGGTTTTAAAACTTAAAGTGGTGAGACTCAAGTGATGATATATAAATGCTTTTAATAGTCTTCAGTTAGAAAAATTCACTAGGCAAACTTGTCTTGTCATCCATAACCAGTTATGGGATCTTATTTTACCTTTATCTGCTGGATGGGGAAATGCATGATAAAAACTGTAGAGATCTTTACAGGCTGTGACTGTATCACTTCTCTACTAGTCTTTTTCTTTGATAAGATATTTTTGGCTCTTTGAATTCCTCAGAAGGTCTGTTTTCATTCCCTAATTGTCTCCTCAAATGTCCTCTGAAACCCCTCCGTTTTATGAGATCTCATAGATAACATATTTAGCAGAATTGAACAGTGTTACAAAACTGGTTGTATCTTTGACAGCAGTGCTCTACTAACTCAGCAACAAAGGTCTTCACTTTACACGTGTATCAGAGAATCCTCTTACAAGAAGGTTATATTCAGCCTAGTCAGTCCCACAGCACATTGAAGTTATTTTAGCCCAGAATCTAGTATAAGGTCCTGTAAGAATGCCATTCATTCTTTATTCATGTTAATGTAATCTTTTTCTCTTTTGTCATACTAATATTCTTTTTTATTAATTTTTTCCTATTCACACTTTACCAAGCAATCAATATTGTTCTATATCAGGGATCAGACCTGCTCATTTGCCTCCTCACGCTATTTGTGTTACTGTGTATTTTACCAGAGATGATGAGGGGTGTTCACTCTTTTGCACGTTATGTATAGGCTAAAAATCTTAGGGCCAAGAAGTTACTTATTTGCAAAAGAAAAAGGTTTGGGTCTGTAGAAGCACAGTTGGTGAATGTGCTCCATTTTTATTTGCAACTTGATGGACAGCCAGCTAGCTAGTTTTAATAACTGGTTTAGTTTCTTTTTTAACCTTTTTTAACTTTTTAAAATTCAGATGTCTTTCAAGTAGCACAATTTCCAGACTGAAGGTTATCAGCATTTTGATTGAATTGGGAATTCCTTTACATGCACAGAGAAAATGTAAATGCTATGAAATAAAAGTTTGTGCATAATGTATCTTTATGATCTTCTAGTTTAAAGAATAGTCTGGGCAGAACACAGTTAACTGGAGCTTTCTGTTTATATTACATTAAAGATCATGTCTTCTAATTTTGGAAGCTGGTTGGAGAAATTTCCTCCCCTATAAAATTAAAAATCATAGTATGACTTTTAGTAACTAAGAACGTGAGAGAATAATTATGATTGGATGCTGGCTGATAGTAATTTCTCCATGAGTTTTTAGATGGCACTGATTTTTATAATAACTTGGCAATGCTTCATATTAGAAGTAAGAAGATTCCAGGTCTACATGTGGATTCTTTACTAAAATTCTAATTTTATATTTCATTATTTTGGATTTAAAGGACAGATTTGTAGACCTCTACATTAAAACTGATAAGGTAGTTAAGATTTAGTTTTGCTGTTGGAGTATTTCATGCCTGAGCTGTACTCTCCTGAATTATGCTGCTAGTGGAATTTCTGTGTGCTATCTTGGTGACTCCTCAGTGTTTTAAATTCCTTAAATTACATTAAAAAGGGAACACAATGAGCTCTGTTCAGGCTAATGTAGAAACACTTTCCCTGAATTCTCAAAAATTTCCTGTCTTACCTTAGTTATTACTTCCTAACTGGCCTCAACTGCATTTAAAATACAAACCTAGTATCGACATAGTAAAAGAAATAACATTTTTGTGATTTAATAGCACATTATTTAAGAAGTAATAAATTAGTGTTCTTATACCAGAGAGGCTGCTGCAGCAGCTCTATTATACAAATGAGTCAATCTCCACTGACAAACTGTTACAGCACCAAATTAGTTTTCTCACTTTTAGTAAACATAATAAAGGACAATATTTTTACCTTTCATTTCCAAGAATTTTTTTTTTTTTTTTTGGCGGGGGGGGCGTGTTAATGTTTTGCATTCCATGAATTAGCAGAGATTCTCTGAATTTAATTGCATTATTTATTTAGATAAAAGATGTAAATTTTGAGAACTGTATTAAAAAAAAAAAAAACACGGGATTTTAACTCTTTTGATAAAAAAACTCCACCTGAATGTGATTGATCAGGCTGACATTCATCTGTGTTCCAAATGGGATAACACGGGGATAGAAAACATTGCCACTATATTCCCAAAGGTTATTTACACTAATTGGACAACATTAGTAACAATTTTGCACCAAACTATATTTCTTACAATCATTTTAAATGCATAAATGGTAAATGACTGAAATAAATGAAGACATACAAAATTCTTCATTTACCAGCAGTCTTTTTAAAGACAAGCCCTTTCATCTTATGCTAGACAAGAAAATGCACCTAAAGTGCTTAGCTCAGTGAATAAAGAGGGGTGATATTCTACAGGAAAGTAAATTTTGCTTGAAGGTATAATCAGTACTGTACAGTTAGTGCAAATCCAACTTACGTACAACAATGTAAGAATCAAGTCAGCTCACTGCTGCCTTCACATTCAAGGCCATTTTCAGTGACAAAAGGCACTACACTTAGTAATTTTAACCTCCTAATCTTCTGAGTTTACCTCAGCAATGACGGATATGTTCCTGTTTTAACAAAACGCAGAAGGTTTCAGATAGTAAGTGTACTTAATGTGCTGCACTGTATGAAGTGCCATTAGGACACATCTGTATAGTAAAACACACACATTATTTGCAGTACTGAGGATTTATTTTGGTTTCACCTGAGGCAGCAAGATTCTGTTCTGGCAAAATTAGAATGCAAAGTCACTTGATTTTTTGTCCCCTTTGAGCAATGTGTGCTCAGGAATTGTTAATGTTGTTCATTTTGAAGCTGAAGAGTGGTATTAAGTACTTCATGTCTAACACTGGGAGTGCTTTCACAAAGAAGAAACAAACAAGGTGATTCTGGTCTCATTTCTAGAAAGGGAATTCAGTCATCACCATGGAAATTAACAGAACATACAGGATTTAAAAAAATTGGAAAGGCACTTCAAAATTTAATGGAGTTGATTATTTAAAGTTTAATTCTTGGTAAAAGAATTCTTTCTATCTTACTTACACTGCTTGCTTTACAATATGTATAGATAGATGACAGAAAAAGCCTCAAGGTATATGGATCTTATTGTGAAGAGGAGTCACCATTAAAAGATCAAGATTTGCCAACACTTTCAATAGAGAAGCATGCCATAATTACTTTTCTATTCTATGTGCAGAACTGGGTTGTAACTGTTGGCGAATTCAGATTTTTCAATGGTGCCTGCTTTAAGTAGCAGCCTTTCAATTATATGCACTAGCAAAAAGCTGCTGATATCCTGTTCTAGCAACCCAGGTATAAAAGAGCATTTTAAAGTGCCACATGAAATAAGATAGTGGTGAATAATAAGCTAGAAAATATGCTTAAGGAATCACTTCACTATCGTGACCATATACAAATTATACAGGGAGACCTGAGGGCTAGCATCTGGTTTTTAGCACACTCCTGTGCACTGCAAGCCTAGTATTGTCATTTGCCTGCAGCTATTTTTGTACTTATTAAGTATCAGTCAATCAAACAGTCCCTGAACAAAAGAAAAATATTTTGTGGCTGCATATACTTATATGGCTCTCCAAATGTCCAAATTACGGGTTTCATACACAAGGTGGAAAAAAGTTAAAACTTCCTACATTTCTGATAATGGTATACATATATATTGTTTTTAATATGACTACATAGCATTAATAACTCTGTAACTTTACAGTTTCACTCATGAGAAAAACAAGGCTTGGTATTAGATAAGTAATTGCATTTCTTCTTTTAAAATCCCCTGAATTATATCTAGGTTTCTTTACTGGTATTCACCCAGCGGTATCTTTTTGCAGATACAGGCTGATGTAAATTGTTTCCAAGAAATCTGTTCTGGCTCTACTGAATTTTGCTTTTGCATTTGTTCTTCTGCCTGAAAAGAGCAGTCTCAAGAGGTTGGAAGGTGCTGTACATTTCCAGTATTTTTCATTTTGAAAATAATTTTTGAGAACATTATTATACAAGTGTTCTGTCATGCAATTTCAGGCTTTTTGTTTTCTAGTAAGATCGCTGAGGCATGCTGTTATCTGTACACAATTCAGGGCTACATACTGACTTTGGTCTTCATTCAACTCTGTAAACTGAAAACTGAAAAAAACGTCTTACGTAAGATATTTCTTATTTAGTGACATTATACTGTCTCAGTAGTGATACTTCAAAAAAAAAAAAAAAAAAAACAACAAACCAAAAAACACAACTGTTTACATTTAACTGAAACCAGGCTCAAATACCTTTATTGTGGGAGAGGCGAAAGGAGTAGATTAGCATTTTAACTTCTCAGTATTGGCTTACTATTGGCTTACTATTACTATTAGCAGTTCCAGTTCTATGTATCTCTGAACTTTAACATCAGAATTTTTGTTCTTGGCCCCCAGCTTACTAGAGTCATGGCAAAGGCTCCTCAAGAGCTGATATATCAGTAAAGACTGATACTATGATTTGGAAAGCTCTTTGAGCTGCCGTTCATCATGACAGTTTCTTTCTAAACAGTCTGGGATTTGTTTCCAAATGTGAATCAGGAAGAAGTGCAATTCTGAAATCAGCATAGTTAAATTGCCTAATTAAATATGATAAGAGGTTTTAGTTTTCAGTTGTTGACTAGATTCCTGTAGAGTGATAAAGGCATGATTTAATTGCACATTAAGTGAGTTGTGGGTGAAAAAGACAGACGTGGAATGGGATTCAGTGAAGTGTAGATATTGAGGCTCCCATTTAAATTCCACAGAGAGAAGCAGACCCTAGCAGGGAGTGATTTCTTGAATCCTTAAATTACCTAGAGTCTATGGGTAAGTTAATAGTTTTCTGCAAGTCTTTAGCTTTAAAGAGAGCCTGCATGTAACTATCTGAGAACAGAAATACAGGTAAAGAGAAGTCTAGCATGTAGAAGGCACTCATACTCCTTTCAAAAAAAGTCTTAGATGAAAAAAGAAGTGCAGTGAAGCACAGGTATATTTAGTCTATCATGCACAGAGATAAACAGCACATAGGATAAATATGGAATTCCCGAATTACATGGCTTGATGGAGAAGAACATGTCCCCAGAAATGTCAGCCTTAGTAACAAATGGCATGACTGTTCTGTAGTTCCTGTGTTTTTTTATTTCTTAGTAATAAATCTAATAAAAATAAATTTGAAAAGAGTTGTGTTTGGGCTTTTTTTTAATTAGATCAATATTCAGGTCTTAGAAAGTTTAAATGCCTTTCACTGCCTTTAATGATTCTAATGCTGATGAGCACGAGGAATAACTGATCCCACTTTTTGTAGAATTAGAGATAAAATGTCAATAAAGGAAACCAAAAACTCCTGCAGTTTCTCACTTACAACATATTTTCAAATAAATTGAAACATTTTCTTGACTTTGTTGTTCCAAAAGGACATGATTCTTTGTCCCTCACTAAGAATAAAGTGTCCCGATGGCAAAGTGTGCTTTGTGCTTTTCTGGTAGAATAACAAAGAGGAATTTGGTGAAGCTGTAGCGGTAGTAATGCCAAGAGGAAAATATTATTATTTCACTTAGACTTTTCTATGTATTATTATATCATCATTCCTCAAGAACTTACACAAACCACAGTCTGATTTAAACTGAAATCACTGGGGGAACAGAACAATGATGCACGAGGAGGCTGTTGAATGCAGAAAATAAAGACTGAAAATGCAGAGCAATTTTTTTTTTTTTTTCTCTGAGATGAAAATCTGAAAAGTTCTTTTCAAGAATAATAGCTAAAAACACTCCATACAGAAGTGTGGATTTTACACTGCAGTTAATCCCTGTAAATGATTACTTGTTAACAGTCTGATGTAAACCTGCATTAGAATTAGGTAGATATAGGTAAACTATATGCATGATTGCGGCAAACACCAATTAGATGAGAAATGAAAGTTAATAAAACCTTCTTGCTCATGTTCTTACAATCTTTGCATTTTTTCAGTAGCAGTTTTGGTTTAGGGAAGAAAAGCTCACAACAGATAAATGGTTCTGAGATAGAGTATTGAAGACAAACTGTATTAATCAGAGCAAAAAACTCTGCCCTTATAGAAAGCTGAAGGTTTCCAGATACAAGTCAAAGGTGTTCTGTTACTGTTGCTTCAATATCTAGTCCAAACAAAGAGAAAGGGATGTTGGGAAAAGAGTGGCTATTTCAAATTAGCAGCAACATCTACTGCCCATGGCTTTGTGACTTCTGTGGCTGTACATAATAGCTGAGCAGCTGCAGGATGCAACTGGCCATCATGCCGCAGATACTTACTGCTGTGCAATAAGATTGCAAACCCTAATCTGACTCTAGGTTGCTCCTACCAATCCAGTTTGATCCAAGTAAAATGATGTACTGCCCTATGCACTCTCATCAAAGGAGTGTACCAATAGTAGATGTCAACAGTCTTTCTCTGTGGTACTAAATTATGTCCCTGTGGTTTAAAAAGTAAAAAGGAAACAAACAATACAAAAATGTGTTTAACTGATCAGTGCTGTTCAGGTGGAAACAATGACAGGCAACGTTTGCATGGATTGCTTCGTGACAGGCTTATAAGGAAAATACTGTACAGTTTACACCTACAAAGGAAAAAGGAATCTATCACAGGAGAAAGTCATTTAGTGAAAATGTTAATGGCAATTTTTAAAAAGAATTGCAGTGTCTTGAAATCAAGGAGGAAGTTGAGGCGCTTTTGGAAACACCTCTACAACTCAGGTCCTATGTGATTAAACTCTTCTTAAATTGAAATGTAGAACAGGGATTTTTTTGTTTTGTTTTGTGTCTTTTTTTTAGGAGGGCTGACTTTTTATTTGGTTTGGTTTTAATGAATTTTTAGATATAAGAATGCAGGATGTGGTTTAGCAGGAATATTGTTGAATATCCATTAAGGTCCTCAAATACTATCCTTTTTTTCTGGTTAGGGTTGGGTTAGTTTGGGATATTTTCCTTACAGATTTACATTTTAAAGTGTAAAGTACTTTTTCAAGTTGCTTCCAAGAAAGATTTAAAGCTTCATATAAATTCTGTAATATACCATGACATTTATTACATTGTCTACTTTGTTCTTCGACAATATTCTACCAAAGACAGTAAAAATATAAAAACAAATGAAAAGTCCTTCTGCATCACTGCGATAATTAAGCCAAACAAATTAACTTCTAAGAATGCCTTTCTTATGCCAGGGGTCAGTTTGGTTCCCAGCAGACTTAAAAATTTAAGAGAAGGTGACAAAAAGGCAGAGGAAAGCATGCATGACTTACAGTGATTGGTCTATCTAAAAGTCTGCTTTTGGCATTATCTAGTCTATATTGCACAAGCTAACCTCTTTCCAAAGGGAGTCACAGCTCTGGAGAGGGCATGCCAGGAGGGAAAGTCTGTCATTTTCTGAAAGGGTTATTGCAGGCCACTGGCTGAGTAGATGGAAAAATGAATGAGACTTTCTGAAACTGGTCTAATGGAAAAATTGGTGTAACAGTTACTCTTATGATAGAGTTTTTGGGAACAAGAGCTCCAGAATGAGTCTAATGTAATGGAATTCCATCAGAAATCCCTACCTTGAAATAGTACTTCTTTTTATGAGTAGTGCAGAATTTCTCACTTTAGGGATAAGTATTCACAGGATCGATTGGATGCAGAAATTTTTTTTTTTTCTTTTGTGTATATATTTCCACTTAGCCCAGTTGTTCCTTTAACATAAACAATACTTTTATTTTTCATTTTTTTTGGAAAAGACCCCAGTATCCATACAGTTTTGTAACAGAATCTATACTTTGATTACAGGTGAGTTCCATGTTGTGATTTTAATGTACAGTCTGTCATTGAACTTCAAACTGCCAATGGCAATACAAATATTATCCAATGACTTGTGCATAGGATAAAAATAACAATTTTTTCTGCATATACTCCAGAAAAAATCTAAATTTACTGACTTCAGTCCTGTTCTTTGCTGAAAACGCCATTACATGAACTCCTAAAACTGCTGAAAACATAATGGAAAAGGTAGTTTGTATGAAGAAGACTTTAAAATCAAGCCTAACATATGTAGTGAAAAAAATCAACACAGATCGAAGGTCTTGATTTCATGTCTGAGTAGTGAACATTTACCACTTAGAATTTATAAAATATTCTGGAAATACTTTTAAAATGCTTTGACAACAGTAAAACTTTTTGAGACAATGGATAAGCTAACTAAAGACTAAAATAAGATAACAAATAAAAGATGTGCCTTAGAGAGCAGGAAGGTGCCACTTGGAGGAGCATTTGTGTTTTGGGCACCAGGTATTTAAAAGTCTGTTATCAAGAAAACTGTATGCAGTCAAGAAAAACATTCAGATCTTCACTGTATTTTATTAACTATCGTATACCTACTGTAATGGGAGGTTTTTTTCATGCTAGGAGTATTTAAGATATGCCCTATTCCATTATGTATTTAAAAAAAAACATCCTGAAACAATTGAAAGATGTTGGAATTTCAGTGGTTAAAATACACAGACTGGTGATCTGAGAATTGTTCCAAGACATTTATAAAGGTCATGTGCACATCCTCATAATTTGATCAGACATTAAAGACTACAGTCATTGTGAGAACACTCTAAGAAAATGGAGGCGTGTTCATTATGAAGATGAAAACATTTGCATTTGTGTGCAAATCGAGGGTTTGATTATACAAACATGGTAAC